>JAYEVE010000251.1:0-220221 GCA_036346375.1 Guadua angustifolia
TGTCACGAGACCCCACTCCAAAGACATTTACGGTTATCATACGGTCACCCTCACTGTATTGCGGAGAGGCGAAACCAGACCCAGCATAGGGCCTAGAAAACTAGCACATACACATATACCCTCTCCTTTTTGGAATATTTTAATAATATATTTTAAAAAATTAGAGAAATAATATGTTATTTAAAAATTTTACAGACCTACCATATTGTCGCCATTTCATTTCACAACAGAGATCTATCGCCAACTAACACTACTACAAAAAGAGTTATATTAGACACATCATCACAGACTGTTTTTTATGAAAACCGTCCGTGATGTGTTCGAAACACATCGCAGAGCGGTTTGTAGTTGAAATTATGCTGTGATGTCGGATCATCACAGAGCGGTTTTATTACAAACCGTCTGTGATGAAAGCGAGGACTTCACAGCAGAGCGGTTTTGGCTAGAACCGTGCGTGATGAGGTGATCATCATAGAGCGGTTCTAGCCAAAAACCGTGCGTGATGTGATGTTCACCTCATCACGAGCGGTTCTATCTACAAACCGTCTGTGAAGTTCTCGCTTTCATCACAGACGGTTTGCAGATAAAACCGTTTTTGATGAGGTGAACACCACAGACGGTTCTAGCCAAAAATTGTCTGTGATGTTCACCACTTCACAGACGGTTTTAATTTGAAACCGTCACAAATAATAAAAAATAGAAAATTTTAAATATTGATAATTACCTATCATGCCTTCTAATTTGAAAGAATTGAAATTAAATAATATTATATTTGAAATAATTGGAACTAATATTCCATTTGCAATAATTAAAAAGAACAGCCGAAACAGATTCAAAACTTTGAAGGCCGTTTTGAGGCCCTAAACGACCTTTTTTTGGAATTCTGTCGCCGCGCACGCACTCGCACAAACCAGCAGGATCCGACCATCTGATTTTGGTGAAATTCGGGTATTATTTTTCGTTATCTTTCAAACGAGCCAAAGAGCGCCCCGATCGGAGTTACGAGTCAAAAGTTATGACCATTTTAATAAAAGTGCTCGGATTTCTTTTTTGCAAACTAGAATCGGTGCCCAAAAAAATATAACCGGAGAGCTCATCATGTGATGATTCCGGAAAGCTCAAGAACCACCAAAATCGAAGATACGAGTCAAAAGTTATGGTGTTTTTACAAGTACCGTGAATAGTAATGGTACATATATTGCAAGCATCATTAATAGTCAAAAGTATGAAAAATAAATTTGAAAGCTTTAAATTTTGCTAATTACCTCCATAGTTTGCTAATTTGAAATAATTGGAAATCGGTGTTCGGGTGCTTCACGGGGTTAAAAGGAGGAGGGAGGCATAATATGTCAGATGTTATCATACCACCACTAAAATACTGGATCTTATAAAAACTCTAAAGTTAAGCGTGTTTAGACGAGAGTAGTAATAGGATGAGTGACCTCCTGGGAAGACCACTCGTGTGGTGTTAAAAATGTCTGGGAAGACCACACGGGTGGTAATTAGGCGAGAGTAGTATTAGTAGTATTAGGATGGATGACATCCTAGGAAATCTCTCTTAATTTAGTGTTTTTAAATTACCAGTTAGAACAGTGTTATCACAGACGGTTTTAGCCTAGAACCGTCTATATGTGAGAGCATCATAGACGGTTCTAGGCTAAAACCGTCTATGATGAGCTTTATTACAGGCGGTTCTAGCCTAGAACCGTTTGTGATGTTAATTTCACTGACGGTTCAAAAACCGTTTGTGATGATCTATTGTCATCACTAACACTTTGATACAGACGGTTCACAAAACCGTCTGTGATATGGTTTTGTGAACCGTCTGTGATGTGGTGTTTTCTAGTAGTGTAAAATGGCAACAGGAGCATGTCGCCAGTAGGCAGGTCTTTGTCACTATTCCATTTAGCAAGACAGCCTTTGTCGCCAAATGAAATGGCGATATGTGTTTTTGGCATTTTTCGTTGCAAATAATTTGTGCAGTTTTTCTGGTTTGGCTGAAAAAGCAATTGACAGTGTGATGCCCATTTCGTCTCACAAAGCGATAGACATTGTGATGCAATAAGTTAACATAGAAACGCAACAAATTGAGTATAATAATTCGATAAGGTAATGCAATTGTTCTAAACAAAAATATACGTAGAACAGTCAAATTTCATACACAGTTTTACACACGGAAAGCAGACATACAATAATTTTACATACAAACTGCATTACGCCTAAGGGTGAAAACGGGTTAGATTTTATCCGTCTGATCTAGATCCACATTCAGTTAGGACCGAATTTTTTATGGAATTTAGATATCCAGCCAGATCCAGATGTCAAATCATGTTTGGAGCATGTAGTATCTGAGAAATATGGATTGAGAACTAGATATCAAAAAATACACCCATTCGGATATCCAGATAAGACATAGGATCTGGTCACCTAGCGCAGCCCATACACGTTGGCCTTCTCAGTCCTCATGAGTCATGACCTCAAACTCAAAGTCTCGGCTAGCCAGTTCACGACCTCGAGTCCTTGTCCGATCTGCAAGACTCGACTCTCACCCCCACCCCTCGGCACCCGGCGGCGGCTCCCCCGACCAGCGCCTCCTCCGAGACAGCCCAGCTGCCTCCCTCCTGTCCCGGTTATCGATCTGATCTCTTCGCTGCCTCTGCCGATGAGCTTGCCACTGCTGACCTCAACGCTGGCCCCAAACGTTTGGCCTCTATGTAAAGTCGTTGACCCCAACTCCCTCCATTATGATTGAATAATGTATTTACTTGCTAGTTTGCACAATCACCTAGTTGATGGTTTGCAACCCCTCCATTAATTAGGTTGACAATCCTTAATGATATGTTCTAGAACGATCTATTCAGATCTAGATTCACAGTCGTTAACCTGTTTAATCCAGCTAAAATGTGTGCTTCGAGATAGAATCTTGTTGTATCTTATGTACAAAGTTTGTGAAACTACTCCTTGCAGAACTAACAACTCTCAGCCACACCCATCAGTTTTTGCAACTCTAGTAATGCAACATCAATTTCCTCGACTTACGCTCTCTCATGACTTAAACTCACATCCTGTCTCACTAAGCATTCTGCACTATGACTACTCTCTCCAACTTTTTTAAACTTAACACCAATAGTGTCAAAGGTTAGTGATCGACAACACACTTATATCCGGGTACCTTCGAGATATGCAGGATCAAGCACGCAATCAAGAACTCACGATGTAGACAGGTTCGGGCCTTGTCGTCGAGTAATTTCCTACTCCTGTGTCGACAATGATTGAGATCAATGAAGAGATTACAGATCAATGGGGGTATCCTTGATTACAAGGAAGAGCTACGAATCTGAGGGATGGCTAGACTACGGCTTGTGGATGATCTCGGATGAAAGCTAGCGCTATATGCTGGTTTGCTGTGGGTTGCACTTGACTTCTCCTAGCTTATTCTCGCTTCCGATTGGCTCTGTCCTTGACGATGTCCTCCCTAGTCCTTATATAGCAGGCTAGAGTACCAAGCCGTAGTCGATGAGGAGTCCTTCTGCTGTCATAATCCCCGTATCATATCTGAACTTCCATAACTGCCGGATGTATTCGAGTAGGTCTTCTCGTGTCAGGAGTATGGTTGGAACTTTCCTTGCATGGGGATATCCTTTTCGCGTATACATTATCCCGCTAGCTCGGGCTGGAGATATGCGAAATATCCTGGTACCGATAAAGATGTATACGGTGAGATTTTTGACTTTACGGTGCATGCCCATATCCCATATTTGGATATTTGACAGTAGTCCCTGAACTTTGCTCAGGGGAGGATCCGTTTGAGTGCTTGGTCGATTACTGCCAAACTCGATTTGGTCGAGTAATGTCTCGCCAGCTTTTGGTCGAACACTTCGAGTGAGTTAGGAATCGCTAAAAATCGAGTAGGTTGTGTGGGGTCAAGCGCCCTGCTGCAAGCCTAGCTTGAATGCTTAGGGTAACCTTACGCTGCTTGGTGTTGGCTAGTCAATCTGACTCTTAGCGAAGTTGGAACCGTCGTCAGAAATTCTGAATGTTAAGCAGTTAGGGCATTTATTGCTCACGTCGTGGTGAATACGGCGCCATCATTCCACTCTTTTCGGCAACCAATGTGTCGTTTGGCAGGAAACGAACCGTTGTGCCTAGACACCTTTTGGCTTATAAATCTCCAGATTTGGAACTATAGCTTTTCCATTCCTTCGTCCTCAGCCTTCCTCTCAAAGCCTCCGTCCTGCTTCTTTGAGCCCTTGCGTTTCTGCACCTTGAGAAATTTCCACTTCCTTAGTTTACGTCAATGGCTTCGGGTTCTTCTGCCAACCCAAAGGCTACCGTGCAGCCGAAGGAGGCTGCGGCAATGCCTGTCGAGGGGTCGGCCTTCAGCGACAAGACTTATCGACAAGTGTGGCAGACGTCCATTACGACGGAGAAGCATCTCGTAGAGCTAGAAAAGGGTGGCCTAATTCCTCCTCGAGCTTTCTTCCATTGGAGGCCTTCTGTCGGTGAGAACTATCCAACTCCTAAAGATGAGGATGAAACTGTAGTTTTTGAATCTTTCTTCTACTGTGGCTTTAGCTTTACCCCTTCTGCTTTTCTATTGGCTGTTTTGGACTTCTACAAAATCCAGCTTTTTCACCTGAGCCCTAATTCCATTACAATGCTCAGTGTCTTTGCCCATCTTTGTGAGGCCTTTCTGGGTATCAGATCCAGCCTCAATCTGTTTCGTCACTTCTATCATCTAAAGATGATGAGGACATCACTCCTATGCATACGCCCGAGATTCCTCCAGTTGTGATGCAAGGACCCATCACAAGAGCACGAGCACGGCAATTGAATCAACAGGTGAGCTCGTTCCTAAGTACTCGTGCATATACTTGTGAGGATGGTATGCTACCTAATGATATTATTGATTATATTGTACTTAGGAATTTTGGAGAGGATCATGAAGGCCTTGGAGGGAGGCAAGCAGCAAGGGCTAGGAGGGAGGCAAGGAGGGTGTCCAATTCAAGTTGGAGATCTAATTCATCTTGGAGTCGACTACCTTGGCCACCAGGAGTAGTGCTCACTAAAATCGTCACACAGGGCCATCATTGTCCAGCATGTCCTTAGCGCACAAATGGAGCAAGCCAAGCAGCAGCAGCGCCACAACTTGTTCCAGATTTTCTTCGTCATCAACAACAAGCCAGCGCTGCGTGATCATTGACTCCGCGGTGCAACAACTTGGTGAGTACAGATTTGGTCAAGAAGCTTGGCTTGACCACACGTCCGCACCCACATCCATACCACATTCAGTGGTTGAATGATTCCGGCAAAGCTAAGGTAACACAAACAGTTCGGGTTCATTTTTTCATTGGTTCCTATTCTGATTTTGTTGATTGTGATGTGGTGCTAATGCAAGCTTGCTCTCTTTTATTGGGTCGCCCATGGGAATATGACATTGATGCACTTCACCACGGTAGAAGTAATAAATACACTTTTATGCGTAAGGGAAAGAAAATTACACTTCTACCTTTGACCCCCGCTGAAATTGTTAAATCCGATAGGGAGCGGCTTGCTAATGACAAGAAAACCATTGATGAAAAATCTGAAATTCAGCATGTAACCAACCAAATTAAATTGAGGAATCCCGTCTTGCTTGCTACAAAATCTGATCTTGCTGCAATTAATGATGATGCCTTGTGCTATGCTTTGATATGCACAAATGCTTTGTTTTCATTGGATGATATGCCCAGTTCTTTGCCTCCTGCTGTCACTAACCTTTTGCAGGAGTATGCGGATGTTTTTCCTGCTGAGATACCTCCAGGACTCCCACCCATACGAGGGATTGAGCACCAAATTGATTTGATACCGGAGCGAGTTTGCCAAACCGAAGCTACTTATAGGACCAACCCGAGGAGACTAAGGAGATTCAGCGTCAAGTCCAAGACCTTTTGGACCGCTGGTATGTGCGTGAGAGCCTTAGTCCTTGTGTTGTCCCCTGTTCTTTTGGTTCCTAAGAAAGATGGCGGTTATGCGCATGCGAGATTGTAGAGCCATTAACAATATCACAATAAGGTACCGTCATCCTATTCCTAGGTTAGACGACATGCTTGATGAGTTAAGTGGTTCTATTATTTTTTCTAAGGTTGACTTGCGTAGTGGATACCACCAAATAAGAATGAAATTGGGAGACGAATGGAAAACAGCCTTTAAAACCAAGTTCGGATTGTATGAGTGGTTAGTCATGCCTTTTGGGTTAACTAATGCACCTAGCACTTTCATGCGCTTAATGAACGAGGTTTTACGAGCTTTCATTGGGAAATTTGTGGTGGTTTATTTTGATGATATATTGATTTACAGCAAGTCGTTACATGAACATCTTGATCATCTACGTGTTGTTTTTGATGCTTATGCGTCTGACGCTTATTTGGTAACCTCGAGAAGTGCACTTTTTGCAACCTAACGAGTATCGTTTCTTGGTTATGTTGTGACTCCACAGGAATTGAGGTGGATGAAGCCAAGGTGCACGCGATTAAGAGTTGGCCAACGGCGATTTCACAAGTGCGGAGTTTCCATGGATTTGCCGGATTTTACCGCGCTTTGTGAAGAATTTCAGCACCATTGCAGCTCCATTGAATGAATTGACGAAGAAGGAGTTGTGTTCCATTGGGGCAAGCACGGAGAATGCCTTCAACCTTTTGAAAGATAAGCTTACTAATGCACCTTTACTCCAACTTCACGATTTTAATAAGACCTTTGAGCTTGAATGTGATGCTAGTGGGATTGGAATTAGTGGTGTTTTGATGCAAGATAGAAAACACATTGCTTATTTTAGCGAAAAATTGAGTGGTCCTATTTTGAATTATTCCACGATAATAAAGAATTGTATGCTCTTGTGCGATCTTTAGAACGTGGCAACATTTTCTTTGGCCCAAAGAATTTGTTATTCATTCCGATCATGAGTCGCTAAAACATATTCAGAGTCAAGTGAAACTGAATCGTAGACATGCTAAATGGGTTGAATTTATTGAATCTTTTCCTTATGTTATCAAACACAAGAAAGGGAAGGATAATGTGATTCTCGATGCCTTGTCTAGGAGATATACCATGTTGTCCCAACTTGATTGTCGTATATTTGGATTGGAATCAATTAAAGAACAATATGCTAATGATGCTGATTTTAAAGATGTCTTGCTGCATTGCAAAGAGGGAAGAACATGGGACAAATATGTGATAAATAATGGATTTGTGTTTAGAGCTAACCGCCTATGCATTCCAGTTGGATCCGTTCGTTTTCTTTTGATACAGGAGGCTCATGGAGGAGGTTTGATGGGTCACTTTGGTGCCAAGAAGACGGAGGCCGTGCTGTCCGCTCACTTCTTTTGGTCGAAGATGAGGCGAGACATTGAGAGGTTTGTATCCCGCTGCACTACATGTCAAAAGGCTAAGTCACGATTGAATCCACATGGTTTATATATGCCTCTTCCTATTCCTAGCACTCCATGGGAGGATATATCTATGGACTTTATTTTAGGACTTCCTAGGACCAAGAGGGGAAGGGATAGTGTTTTTGTGGTGGTCGATAGATTTTCTAAGATGGCTCACTTTATTCCTTGTCATAAGAGCGACGATGCTGTTAATGTTGCTAACCTTTTCTTTCAAGAAATCGTTCGCTTGCATGGTATGCCTTCTACTATTGTTTCAGATCATGATGCCAAGTTTTTGAGCCACTTTTGGAGAACTCTATGGAATAAATTGGGGACCAAGCTGCTGTTTTCAACAACATGTCATCCCCAAACCGATGGCCAAACCGAGGTAGTAAATCGTACATTATCTACTATATTGAGGGCTGTTTTGAAGAAGAATTTGAAGATGTGGGAAGAGTGTTTGCCGCATGTTGAGTTCGCTTATAATAGGCGGTCCACTCCACCACTAAGGTAAGTCCTTTTCGTAGTGTATGGCTTCAATCCCCAAGCTCCTATTGATCTATTACCTTTACCTCCGTGGAACGAGTTAATCATGATGCTAAGGAACGTGCTGAATTTATTCTGAAATTGCATGAAAAGACTAAAGAAAATATTGAAATAATGAATGAAAGGTATCGGATTGCGGGAAGCAAAGGTAGAAAGGAGGTAAAACGTGAACCGGGTGATTTAGTATGGTTACATTTGAGAAAGGATCTGTCGGGGGCTAGGCAACCCTTAGCCGGTCAGCCAACGGTCAACCGGCCCCCCAGCTCGAAAGGCCTGGATCAAAGACCTGGATCAGCTCGACGCCACTCGACCAAGAGTGCATCGGTCTAAACTCGAGGCCGCTCGACCTAGGGCGCGGTACCTCCAAACTCGGGGTCCCCGTGACCTAGGGCTTGGGTCGACCCAAGGTCGATAACGTTCCCTTGGATCCCGGGCACGTCGTCGCTCGGCGGTTACGGAAACGTGGGATCATGGAATAATGCGGGCGCGCGCGACGGGGTCGGAACGGTTACCACCGGCTATCAATGCGCATGAAGGCCACGATCCGAGATTTACTCCCGCACGTTGCAAGAAGGATGTGTATAAAACGGGAGCTTTGTAAACACTTAAAAACACGGAACAACCCAGCGCACAGACACGGGAACTCAAGTCTGGACTTAGCATCGTCAGGCTTGAACTGTAATCCTCTCCTGTACTCACAAATAGCAGGAATCACCACCGCAAGGTGACTGGAGTAGAGCTATTACCTTCTCAGGGGCTCAAACCAGTATAACCCTTGGTCTCGTCCGTTGTCTCCTAGCTCCGACCATAGACCTCTTCGACCTCAATCCTCTGTTCGAGCAAAGCGCAATTGCGGTCCCATTTCTCACTGACCCCTACCTCATTCTCTGCGGTTGGCGATCCCGATCGTCGACAGCTGGCGCCCACCGTGGGGCCCGATTGCTTTGTTCATTCACAGGAAAAACTCCAAGGTCTTAGGAGCATGGCGTTCTCCATCGACGGACACTCTTCAAGCGCAGGATCGGGCGCGAGTCGACGCTCTGCGTCCTGTTTTCACCTTCCCGCCACCGTCTGAAAGACGCGTCTTCATGGTGGATGCTTCTGGTGAGGACGCGGCAGCGGAGGGTCGCGACCCACAAACCCCCGAGGATGCTCGTCGGATGGTCCACGCCGCGATCAATCGAGGCCATCACCGCGGCTCCGGCGGAGGACCAGAGCTCCCTCCTCGGGAGCGCCTTCGCGCTATCGCCCGGATCATGGCTGATCCCGATAGGGCAAAATAGGAGCTCTTTGGCCGGGCTTTGGCCGAAGAACTCGATCGTGCTGCAACTGAGGTTATTCCTCCGCAGCAGAAGTCACCGCCAGGACCCTTCACGAGAAGCAGCGACAACTCGTCACGTCGTCGCCGGCGCACCCGTCGGCTGTCGCCGAGGCATGAAGCGCCTTCATCTCGGCAGCACCCTCGGGGGGAGACCCCGACGCCGCCGTATCGCCGTCCTGCGGCCACTAACCCGAGCAGGGTTGGACGCGAGGTGAGCCACGCGAGCTCCACGCCAATCGACAAAGAGTCACGGACCTTCCCGACATTCCGCCAGTGTCGTCGGCGACAGACCGCCTGCAGTACCTCCCAGGCGACTCCCGTGCTCGGCACCATGACCAATCTCGCCGAAGGTCGGGTCGTCAAGAAAGCCCGAGCTCGGAGTCGTACAGCAGTGGGGACCTCGTTGGCCACGATCGCTCCCGGCGTGCACCCGTCCCGGCCTACGGTTGCGTGGCGTACTCCGACGACCTTCGTCGCGTGCGCTGGCCTGCTCGGTTCAAGCCCGCCTTGATCGAAGCGCCGACGGACCAAGAATCTGACGAAGTTCTGTCCATCTACTTGACCGCCATTTTAGCGCCGGAGGTGACAAGTGGTCATGGCCAACTATCTCCCCACCGCTCGATGGTCTTTGCCCAACCGCTCTTCAACCGTAAGCCGGTTCCTTCGTGTCGTGGCGCCAAATCAGAGCGCCCCGCTCCAACTTCGAGGCATTACGAAGCGGCGGGGGAAAAAGACACGATCGCGTCTATCGGGCAAGAGCGAGCCTCTTCGTGATTTCGCGGCGGCGATTTATCCGCACGAGGAACCTGATTCGAGCATCTCGGCGAAGCGATCATCAAGGCCTTCAAGTTCGGCGTCGCGCCGGCGCCTACATCAAGACCTCGAGATCACGACAAGGCTCGGCGTCAACAAAGCTATTCGCATGGCGGAACGGTGCGCTGACGCGACGACGCCGTCGTCATTGAAGCGCGATCGACCAAGGTAAGATTGGTGCGAACCACTCGAGGTGGCCCGCCCAATTCAAGGGCGCCACCAAGACGCCCATGCCAAGAAGCGTGAAGCGCGACCGCAGATCGGCGGAGGTCCGGTGGTCGTCTCGGCAGATGGCGGCGTGAGGTCCTCGAGGTCCAGTGGTCGACTCGGACGGGACCCAACCTCGTCAAGGTCGGCCTCGGCCTCGTCAGCGCAGGCAGCCCCAAAAGAGGGCAGCGGCTGGACCTCGAGGGCCGATGCTCGCCGCAGGAGCCGAAGGGCGGCGGCGGTACGACGAGGCGAATTTGCTGTTCCGCAGGCTGGCGGTACGGCCACGACCTGCGGTCTGCAGGCTTGGCAAGGAAAGCTTGAAGCCTTCTATGACGCGTGGTGAGATGCCGTGCTCCGGAGGATGACGACCACCGAAGGGTGAATGCGGAGTCGAGCACGGTGACCTTGACACGAATTCCAACAGGCGGCGCCGGATTAGCGTCATCTTCGGCGGCTCGGCGACCTACGATCCAGCGAGATCAAGGTGGCCGGACCATCTATCAAGTTGCAGCAGGAAAGCCCATCGAGCAGCAGTGCAAGTGGGCCGGGGCCACCATCACCTTCTCTCCGGAGGATGCCCTACAAGGTATGGCCCGAGACTTAAAGACCGCCTTGGTCGTGACCCCGACCATTAGCAACACAGTGGTCGGGCGTGTCATGGTCGACGGAGGCAGCTCTCTTAATTTATTGCAGGCAGAAGCACTTGACCGGATGCAGATTCCCCGGTCAAAGATCAAAAGCATCGCCATTCCCTTCTTCGGAATCGTTCCTGGGAGCTCGACTACTCCCTTGGGGCAGGTGGTCTTGCCCGTCACCTTCGGTGGCTCGGACAACTTCCGCACCGAGCTGGTCACCTTTGAGGTGGTTGAGGTGACCTCCGCATACAACGCTATTCTCGGAAGACCGCGCCTCATCAAGTTTATGGCGGCCAATCATTACGGTCACCGTGCATGAAGCTCCCAGTGCCCCAACGGAATCATTACAGACGGTGACACCGCAAGCGCACATGGTCATGCGAGACCAAGGCCCTGCGCGCTTGGCATATGCCGCCAATGAGGTCGGGAGGCGACGGAGAAGAGAGCGCCCGGGGCGGCGATCCAGCCAATGAGGGCAACAAAGGCCATGCCGCTCGAGGAAGGCGACACGACCGGTGTGTCCACATCTCGGCGAAATGAGTCCCAAATAGGAACTCGAGCTCGTCACCTTCCTTCGCGCCAACAAAGGTATATTCGCTTGGGAGCCTGCAGATATGCCTGGCGTTCCGAGGGAGGTGATCGAGCACAAGTTGCAGGTCAGAACCGATTCTAGACCTGTACGCCAGAAACTGCGTCGCTTCTCCCCGGAGAAGGTCGCGGTCATCAAGGAAAACCTTGATAAACTCCTGAAGGCCGGCTTCATCCGCGAGATCGACTACTCCGAGTGGCTGGCCAACCCGGTCATCGTGCAGAAGAAGGGTGGTAAGTGGAGAATGTGCGTCGATCATACGGGGTTGAACTCGGCCTGCCCGAAGGACAACTTCCCCCTTCCGCGCATTGACCAGATCGTCGACTCCACCGCAAATGCCAAGATGCTAAGCTTCTTGGATGCTTACTCGGGCTACCACGGATCAAAAGCGGCGGTCGGCGGCGAAACAAGGCGCCTTCATCACCCGCTCGCACTTATTGCTACGACCATGTCATTTGGTCTGCGCAATGCGGGGCAACATTCAGCGTCGATGACCGGGACCTTTGAGCATGATTAGGCGAAACCTCGAGGTTCGTGGATGACATCATCGTCAAAAGCCCCTCAGGGCGACCACGTCCGTGACCTTGAGAAACATTTGCAAACTGAGCAGTACCAAATTAAACTCAACCCCGAAGTGTGTGTTGGCGCGGCATCGGGAAGGTCCTTGGCTACATGATCGGGGCTCGGGGTTGGTCGAACCGGAGAAGATCGAGGCCATCGAAAAGATGGAGCCCCGACCTCGATCAAGCAAGTCTGAGCCTCACCGGTCGTATGGCCGCCCTCGATGAGATTTATTTGAGGCTCGTGAATGAGGCCTCCCATTCTTTAAAACCTGCGCAAAGCACCGGGCTTTAATGTGGACTCCGGAAGCTCAGCGGTCTTTCGACGAGTTGAAGGTATATCTGTCATCCCCACCCCTCCTTACAACTCCATGACTGGCGAAGGTTCTTTGCTCTACCTTGCAACCACCGCCCAAAGCGTAAGTCTTTGTCCTTGTTTTTGAGCAGGGGCACGGCAACATCCGATTTACTATGTCACGGGTCTTACGGCCCAAAGGAGCGTTACCCACAAGTCACGAAAATGTTTGTCGCTCTTCTCATGGCCTCGCACAAGCTTCGACACTACTTCCAGCGCATTCCGTGGTCGTCGAGCAACTTTCCGCTCGGTGACATCTTGCGGAATCCGCGGCGGCGGATAGCCAAATGGTCCATGGAGTGGCGTTTGACATCCGTGTCGGTGTCTTAACGACTATCAAGTCGCAAGTGCTCGCGATTTCGTGGTCGAGCAGACGTCGCAGACCGTCCACGAGCTCGAGATCGGCGAAGAGAAGCCCGGATCATGTTCTTGACGGCTCGAGGTCTTTAAGCGCCGGGTGGATACTTATCCTTACCCAGCGGCGACCGGTTGAGGTATGTGGTTCGTTTTGGGTTTCTGCGACCAATAACGTGGCGAGAATATGAAGCTCTCTTGGCGGGCTTACGAGCCCGCAAGTCCTTGGGTGTCTGACGGTTGGTCGTGAAGGAGACTCACTCGCCATCAACAAGACAACAAGGACTATCAATGCTCGGGGATGCGATGGCAAAGTATCTCGCCGAGGTCCGCAAGATGGAGAAATGGTTCCGAACACGGAGCTCGTGCATGTCCCTAGGAGGGACAACTCTGCCGACTTTCTCTCCAAGCTCGGCTCTTCCGACGAGGAGGTACCCGACGCCATCGTCGAGACACCGACGGCTCCATCTATCTCCCACCGTGAGGTCGTGCTTTCGTGGTGGAAGGTATTCGCATAAATTGAGCCCATACACGACTTCTGGCACGGGCGACCGCCCGCACCCCGCAATGTAAGGTGATTAAGCGTCGAGCAAGCTTGTACAAGCTCGTGGATGGCAAACTCTACAGACGGAATGTCTCCGGCATCCTGACACGATGCATCTCCACGGAGGAGGGTAAGTACCTACTCAATGACATCCACTCGGGTCTCTGTGGGGCGCACTCTTCGTACAGAACGATGGTCGGCAAGGCCTTCCGTATGGGGTATTACTGGCCGACGGCATTACAGGATGCTCGGGATATTGTCCGAACCTGCCGAGCATGTCAGTTTCACGCCAGGAAAACGCACCAGCCGGCCTACGCCCTTCAGACCATCCCTCTTGCCTGGCCTTTCTCGACACGAAATTTTGGATATTCTCGGCCCCTTTCCCAACGCAAATGGGAAAAATTCTGTTCGTGGTATCGACACCTTCACCAAGTGGATTGAAATTGAACCGTTTCACCATCATCGCCGAGCCGCCGTTCTTTTTCCGCTTGTCCGTGGTCACGGTATGGGGTCCCATGCGAATTATCATCGACAATGGTACACGCTTACCAGGAATTATTCCAGAATTTTATGGAAGGCATGGGCACCAAAGTGTGCTTCGCCGGTGGCTCATCCTCGAGTAACGGAGCGGCAGAGCGCCAAGAGCCGGATCGTCGTAGGCCAAAAGGAGAGTCGCCGATGAGCTCAACCGCTACTGGCAAGACACGGTGGGCGAACTTCCCACCGCCTTATGGTCTATTCGCACCACAATCACCGTAAACAACAGGTCCACGCCTTTCGGCTCGTGTTCTGCTCGAGGCCGTCCTGCCTCCGGAGGTAACGCTGGGCTCCGCCAGGGTCAGCTTGGTCGACCGTGTCGACTTCGAGCAAGAGCGGTCTCTTGACCTTGCCCTCGCGGAAGAAGTAAGATGCCGTGCACTGCTACGATCAGCGCATTACCTGCAAGCTCTTCGCAGACATGCGTCTCGGTCGGTACGACCTAGGAAGCTCCTTGTTGGGGACTTAGCCTCGAGACGGATTCGGGTATCGTCCAAAGACCAACAAGTTATCCCCTCATGGGAGGGCCCCTATAGAGTCGTTTCAACAGACGCACGGAGGCTTACTAGGCTAGCGATGCCCGATGGCGAGAGCTCTCTAGCTCGTGGAACATAGATCAACTTCGCAAGTTTTATGTGTAATCTCTATACCTTTAAAACTTCAATAAAAGGATATTCTCCGATTTTTACAGCCTCATGTCTTTTCCTTTATTATGAGCATCTCGTAATTCTTCCTCGATCACGACCTTCGTGATCCGCTCCTTGGTCCAGGTATCGCGAGCTTCAAGTTCACCCTCGGTGGTCGAGCTCAACGTAGTCAAACTCTTCGCAAAAGCTCACCCTACGGTCCGGATTTGAACTACAAGCCTCCTGACACCGCTATTGAGTACGCAGATGGTCGTGGTCGAGAATTTGAGACTTATTCATCGAAGTTAAGCTTGTTTCGTTTCTTTTCGCGAGCACTCTATCTCAATTCTGCAGGTCATGGTCATTTGTTCGAACTTGTGTCCAAGGTCGGCGTTGCTCGACCTTGGACCAACAAGTTGGGCCAGGTGTAATATATACAAACGACCTATGGATCTCGATCGCTAATAAGAAAGGCACACTTCAAAAAGGTAACCCAAAACCTATTAATAACATCAAAAGTTTTTACAGATTAAAATTTGTTCAAGCTCAGATCCTCCATCTCGTATAAGTTTTTCTTGCTCGAGCTCGGCGACCAGCTTGTAGCGCCGAGGCTTCGGTTTAGTGCAGAGGGCCTCCTTGGTCGCGTCTGCGGCTCGGCGCTTCGTCGTTGAGTTGGGCTAGGCGATCTTCGCCGCTCGCCGCACGCCCAAGCTTCTCCTCCAGCCCCACGACTTTGGCTTCTAGTTCGGGAGACGCCTTGGCTGAAGATGATAGCTCGGCAACAACCTTCTCCAACTCAACGATCTTGGCACGTCGTCGGGCGTGAGTGTCTTGGCGTGGTGGCGGCTCGCCTTGGCGGTCGCCGGCGCCGCCTTGGCACTTAACACGTTAAACGGCGAAAGTGCCTTGGCCGTGGTGGCGGCTTCGCTCATGGCGGTGCCTCGAGCGCTCGACCTTAACACGCTTCGTCGGTGAGTGCCTTTAGCGTGGTGGCGGCCGCTTCTTGGCGACCTCCTCGAGAACCACGACCTTGGCGCGCTCGTCGGTGGCGCTGGCGCGGCGCGCTTGTTCCTCGAAGCCTTCTCGAGGGCCTCGACCTTGGCGCGGAGTGTCTCGGCGCCGAATCGAGGAAGTTCGCTCGGCGGCGGCCTTCCAGGCGACTTCGACCTTGGCGCGCTCCGATCGAACCTCGGCGCTTTGGTCGCTTCGGGCGTGCTCGTGCTCTCGCCTTGAACCCATGCTCGCGCTCGGAAGTCTGGTCCTCTCGAGCTCGGCGGCATGGGACACCTCCAGCGCCACCATCGTGCGACGATTCGTTGAGCTCCGGTTGGTCCGCTCGAGTTCTGTAGCGTCGACCTCGATGGTCGCTAAGCAGAGCACGAGCGCTTCGGTCTCCCTCTCTTCCACGGCGTTCAAGATCTCGGCGAGCACGTTGGCATGTTCATTGAGACCTTGCAGCCCCCGGTTTACGCTGCCAATCGCCTTGAAAACAAGAAAAGCGATCCGTGAGAGTCGTCGAGAATGCACAACTTAACATATTTCAGACTTATACGGAAGCTCTTACCTCACGGTCATTGTCGACGCTGCTACTGGAGAACTCCTCGCTCATTTCGTCAAGACGAGCTGTGTTGATCTCAACCTTCGCCTGGGTCCCCGTGACCTGGGCCTTTTTCAATCACCACCGGCGCATTTTGTCCGGGGCCTACGGACGACGTGCCGGCGGCGGCCAGGATCTTCCTCATCGCCCGCTTGGGTCGGACCCTCCGACCATTGGTGCGGTGGCAAAGCAATTTTGGTCCCGACCTCCGTAATAGAGGTTCCGGCGATTCGGTGGCGGGAGTTGCGCAGCAGAATGCATCCAACTCAACCCCCGGGTGGAACATTGTGTTCCCGGGGCCGAAGTTCGCCACCGAAGTCATCGAGGTGCCTCCGTTGTCATGGTCATTCTCGTGGCTTGGGGAACCACGATCTGCCGTCGAGCCTTGCTTTTGGTCGGCGGGGCCTCGGGGCCGGTTACCACGCCTCCAACGATCGGCGGCGCGCTCTCGCGCCCGAGCACCCATGTCTTCTAAAGGCTCTGGGATATAACCTTTACTGGCGCCTCAAAAGGCGCGCTGGCGTGATTAGACGAGCGCATTTAAGCGTCTGGCGGCGGACTCGGCAATGCGCAGTGTTCGCCATTTGTTGGCATCGCACGCCCGAGAGATCAAGGTTGCCAGATGTCTTGCACTCGGGTTTCACTTTGTGATCTCCGCCGACTTGAACAAAGTTTCAAGACCTTGCAAGGGTTCTTTCGGCAATGACTGTTGGGTGAGGCTCGAGGTCGTCCTGGTGCTACTTTTACGACCTTGAGCCTCGGGGCTAGGCTGTCGGGCTAGGCAACCCTTAGCCGTTAATAGCAGTCAACCGCCCCAGCTCGGAAGGCCTGGATCAAAGACCTGGATCAGCTCGACGCCACTCGACCAAGAGTGCATCGGTCTAAACTCGAGGCCGCTCGACCTAGGGCGCGGTACCTGCAAACTCGGGGTCCCGTGACCTAGGGCTTGGTCGACCAAGGTCGATAACGTTCCCTTGGATCCCGGCACGTCGTCGCTCGGTGGTTACTGAAACGGGATCATGGAATAATCTTGGCGCTGGCGACGAAGTCGGAGCAGTTACCACCGCTATCAATGCGCATGAAGGCCACGATCCGAGATTTACTCCGCGTGACGTTGCAAGAAGGATGTGTATAAACGGAGCTTTGTAAACACTTAAAACACGGAACAACCCAATAAGACACACACGGGAACTCAAGTCGGACTTAGCATCGCCGCTTGAAGCGTAATCTCTCTCAGACTCACAAATATCTCGAATCACCACCGCAAGGTGACCTGAGTAGAGCTATTACCTTCTCGGGGCTCGAACCAAGATAACCCTTGGTCTCGTCTGTTGTCTCCTAGCTCAGACCATAGACCTCTTGACCTCAATCCTCTGCTCGAGCAAAGCGCAATTAAGGTCCCATTTCTCCTTGACCCTACCTCATTCTCTGCGGTGATGCGATCCCGATCGTCGACAGTGATCGTTCTGGAATTGAGAAAATCTAAATTAATGCCTAGAGCTGATGGTCCTTTCAAGATACTTGAGAAAATAAATGATAATGCATATAAACTTGAGTTGCCGCCCGAATTTGGGGTTAGTCCCACATTTAACATTGCAGATTTGAAACCGTTCATAGGAGAAGAAGATGAGCTTGAGTCGAGGACGACTCCAATTCAAGAGGGGGAGGATGATGACGACATCACTCCTATGCATACGCCCGAGATTCCTCTAGTTGTGATGCAAGGACCCATCACAAGAGCACGAGCACGGCAATTGAATCAACAGGTGAGCTCGTTCCTAAGTACTCGATGCATATACTTGTGAGGATGGTATGCTACCTAATGATATTATTGATTATATTGTACTTAGGAATTTTGGAGAGGATCATGAAGGACTTGGAAACCAGCAAGGGCCAGGAGGGAGGCAAGGAGGGTGTCCAAGTCAAGTTGGAGACCTAATTCATTTCGGAGTCGACTAGTCTACCTCGGCCACCAGGAGCAGTGCTCACTAAAATCATCACCCAGGCCACAAACGGGCTCCGATTTTGATGATCCACATATTCCTCAAAATCTAAGGAGATAATCTTTCCAATGGAACTGGTTTCAGGTCATTTGGACTTCGGAGTCGACGGGAATTCACATTGCAAATTAGCGAACAGAATCTGTCCCAGGGTGCTGCGTCACCAATTTGGGCCGTTGGCCCATGTATCGTGTTGGAGTCCATCACAGATGCATCTAAGGTTTCTAGGATGTCTCCTAGCCTTTATATTCAGTAGCCGCCGCTAGGGTTTGATTTGGGTTTTGCTTAGATTAATTCTGTCTTGAGCGATTAGGTCGCTGCTCATCGGTTTGTGAGAGACCCCAACTCGTGAGCTTCATCCTCAATTGCAAATTCAGTTGCATCTTTCTTGTTCTTGCTTGTGTTCTCGATTCATTGGCAGGATTAGCCTTGGCGAGGTCAAGCAGGCGGCACGGTTGATAACCGTGAGGACGTGGTGCTGCGATTGCAGGGTTTTTATCGGCCGATCAAGAAGCGGATCGTGTGTGTCTCGCGCCGCCTAATCGACTTATCCTCCACCTGACGGAAGTTCGGGCATCCCCTTCCCCATCAAAAGAGGTCGCCCAAAAACGATGTCGTTGGGGGCGCTGGCTTCCATCTCCGCAGCGGTGCTGCTAGTGTGTATATCCCTGTGCCGGTGACTTCTTCTTGGCAATTGGACTGGAAGAAGCGGTGGTTCTATATCACCTCGCCAGACACGGTTAACTTTCCTTTGTCTTATTAACCTTCTTTCTCGGTTTCCTCCGACCTCTGGACGAAAGTCCCTCCGTCGACGGCGCGGAACATGCGCTACGTTGCAACGGTCGAGGAGCAGAGACAGAGGGGTCTCTCTGGGTGGCATGTCGCCCGAGACTTCTTGACGCGGCAGTCGAGTCCGTTGAAATGCTGGGATCATTTGGCCTGGGAGTGCTCTAGGATTGATGACGCGACCAAAGATAGCTTCGAAGGTAAATGATATTGACCTCTTTTATTGTTCTTTCCTGTTTGCCATGACTGGTGGCTCACAGTTCGCTTGATTGACTAACAGTTTTGTCAGATGTGAACATTTCTACTCGATTGAGCAAAATCTTCCACGGGTTGTATCCTGGCCCCTGCAGCATAGAGGCTTATTCTCTAGCCAATTCTCGATCGGAGGTATGTATCGAGTACTTACCACTTCTGCCGTACTAGGGCATTCATCGTGGCTTAACTCTTTTTACCCTTTCCAGGAGGTTGAGTGCGATGAGCATAGTGAGCTGCTTGAGGGAGCGACTGACCTGGACGATGAGCCAGCTTGAGATGGCGAGCATGCATCGAGCTCGGCTCTCGTCGGCGCTGGGTCATCCGCGAAGGATGCGGTGCTGATTGCTTTGACTAGGTGACATTCAATTGATTGCTCGGATGCTTTGAGATGACAGTTGACGTGATTCGACAGCTCTTGGAAGAATAGCGAGATACTTGGGTTGCGAACATGCAAAGACTGGTGGCTGCTCCGTAGGCATCTCCCCAAGAAGATCCTCCATCGACCCGAATGGTTGAAGAGATGGAGTGACTAATCAATTACCTTGCTCGTATCCCAAGTCACTATTAATACTTGTCTTGCGTGAATAGACTGCTACTCCGGTTATCAGCTCACCGGCGCTGCCGCTCCGACTAGCTGGGCTAATCAAGATGGCAGCCACCGGGGCCAAGCTAGCTCCGAAGAAAACGTCTGGCTCACAAGAAAGCATGTGGGTGAAGTGGAAGTCCACGAGGTAGGGTTTACCTATTCAATTACTCTCCTGCACTTCTATCTCCTCTGAAAGATGTCACATGGGAGCATCTTGCAGGAAGGGCGCGTCTAGCAGCGTGGTCGAGGGTGCCACTGCTGGCTCCTTGCCGCCGCCGAGCACGATCGAATCGGCTCTGGCTAGCACCTCACCACCACCAAATATGGTTGCAGTTGCTCTGGACAGCTCCTTGGCTTCGGTGGACGTGGCGGTATCTACATCAGCCGATGCCCTGCCCTCATCAAGCGCAGGAGCGATCATCCTGGCCTTCGAGACACCGGCCGCGGCCACGAATTCGCTTCATCCACCTTCTCTAGCGCCCCTCAAATACTAGTCGCTCCTGGAGCCAGATCTGTAGGTATGTACACGAATATGCTTATCCGCTCTTCGGCTTTGGGCTGGTTTTTCCTTCTGTTGTCTGCTCAGCTTCTTTCGAGTACCTTCTGGCAGCATGCCTCAGAGACCCTGCGGCACGTTAAAACATTCTGTGAGCAAGCCAAGCAGCAGAACACGCGACTTGCAGCTTCCCACCAGCAAATTACTCGGATGCAAGATGCTAAGTTGGCGGGACTCTGAGCTAAGCTGGAAGTTGCCTGGACCAAGGCCGACGCAGAGGTGAAGGAGCTGAGGGGAGCTCTGGCCGAGTCAGAGGTGAGGGAATAGAAGCTGACAGCGGAGGTGGAGACGCTAAAGGCCAAAAACTCTTCATTGGATGCCACGTGCGCCAAGACCAAGATCGACCTAGCCAAAGCTGAGGTGGACTTGAAGAAGGTCAAGGGAGAGAAGGCTGCAGTAGGCATAGCGTTAGCCGCTCTGTAGTCGAGGACTCTCCACCACATGACCACCTCGACTGGCTCGTCTTGCATCGTCATCCCTGCTTGGCATGATCAATTCCCATTATCCGGACCCAGACCTCGCGTGCCTGGAGGATGGTTTTGCCTACGAGGATAGCAAAATCGCCGACATTGTCGAGTCCCGAGAGATCAAAGCCGAGAGGTTCATGGATGGACTGGAACTGTCCCTTGACAGCAAGCCCGATTGAAGCCCTTAAGCTTCTTGTACTGACGCTACCATCTTTTTTTTTGATAGAAATACACACTATCTTGCTTGTCCATGCATGTCTTGCCCATGGTTCCTTGTTGATGAAACAAAAGAGACGTGGGTGGATGCAGATTCAATTAGCACTTGCAGACCTATGCTCATATTTTGTCTATTCCTACACACATGACTTAAGAGAAACTCTTGTTAAATTCCTGAGCCTCTGAGCTTGTGCCCGGGGAGGCTGTGCATAACCTTTGTGCCATGTAGACAACACTAAGAACTACGCGACTCTTTGCCAGGTTGTATCGACCGTATGGCTTAAATTGCATAACAAACTTGAACTTTATCGGGCAGCGCATGTAGAACTGACTAGAGGCCTCATTTCCCGCCGACCACTGAGCGTTAGATGTCTGACAATCTGGTGCTCGTTTGCATGCAGGATAGAATTGCTCGTCATCGGGTTCAGGCATAGCCACACTTTGGCTTCGTTCATTGACTGGTTAAGAACAAAGTAGAGTAAATATGAACAAAGGAATTCATGTTAATTTAAACTGATAATAATAATTCTCGCCTACAGTGTGCTCCGCTCGATAGCCGTATCGATTGGAGGAAAACTGACAAAGGGCAAAAATTTAGACAAGGTATCGGATTACCTGTGTACTGTGCATCGAGTTATCTGTAGCCTCCGACTCCCTATTCGATGAGACTATCGGGTGGGGAGTAGAGTATAGCGGACATCATGTTGTGATTCTGCTCTTAGCTTCTACTCGATAGCTGGATCGAGGTGTCAGTGGAGCGTTAGTCTTGTGCATCTATCATTACTCCTGGTCTCTTACTCGATGAGTGTCTCGAATCGAGGACAGAGCTAAGCAGAGGGAAGAGTTTGAGCGATGCCAATCTTTGACCTCTTACTCGATGGTTGGTTACAATGGGTAAACATAGATGTCTTCAAAAAATAACCCTCGGCCACACGCCTCGGTGGTCGAGCCTTGGGCGTACTTGGCGGAGTTTCATGCTTAGCAGGAATATGACATAGCCCCTTACTTTATGCTCAATTACGCCATCGAGGAGGCAGTTGGGCATAAGCGTCATGTCCAGCGTCCTTTGGCTATATGCGCCGATAAGGCTTAGCGTTGCTTTAATTAGTGAGGACTGCTGTAGCCGTCGCTCCTTTGGTCTTCGCGCAGCCCATCATCACTCGGTGTCTCTTCGTCTTCTGCATTTATGTGAGGAGACAAAGGAACGCCTTAGAAACCAGAAATAACGTGTACTCCCATTGGTTCGCAACGTCTGGCCTAACTCACTCCCCCGCCTATAAATAGACAGGAGTTTGTAGTTACTTAGCATCACCTTCTTCTTGCTTTAGCCTTGCAACACCTTCACCTTTTCTAAAACACCTTTATGGCCTCCGCACCGCCTTCTTCTCCCTCATTGGAGATCCTCGAGGGGCCTCCTGCTCGAGAAGTTTCCCCTGGGATCTCTCCTGCGCCTCCTACCACGGGGCCCTCGCCGCCCACCATCATCGTCCCTTTCAAGGACGGGGATGATGGGATTGACTGGGACACAGTCGAGAAGGAGGTTTGGCCTGAGAAGGAGGAGAAGATCGACTGGATGGCCATCGAGAGGGAGGTGTGGCCCGAAGAAGAGGAGGAGGTGATGAGCAAACTGTGCGTCCTTTGCGAGGGTCGCCGCCTCCTCCAACACCAGAGGAGAAAGAGGCGAGGCCACCGGCGCCAGTGGCGGAGGTGAAGCTCAACACGATTTCATCGGTCAGGTGCTTGCTCGCCTTCCAACCCATCTCGATGGTGGATGCGGGCATGTGGTGGCAACGGAGGTGGGTTTGTTCCCACCAACCGGTCGGTGCCAGCTTGCCTCCTCTTCCAACCCACACCAACGAGGCTGTCGGCCTATTCCAGGGACCATCAGCTGTTTGCCCATGAGCGAGGAAAAGAGGAGGCGAGACACCTTCGACGACAAGTAGCTGTAGGGTGTTTTAGGGAATTTTATCTATAAAATGTAATAGGGACTTTTTTGTTAGTATTGTAAATAAAACGACATTTACTCACCTGGTGTCTTTTGTTTTGTTTGGTTTTTATCTATGCGATGCTTTTCCTTCATGTACTACGTTTACCATAACATGCGAACCCTCATCAGTACAAAGAAGATCAACATTACAAATACCTTGAAGAAGATCCATTTGGAGGCAATTCAAGAACACCTCTCTGGATTCTTGATGAATGAGGTCATAGCTCCAAACGGCACATTTCACGCAGCCTAATTTGTGAAACTTGAGCATTCTATTAGTTAATTTGTGAAATTTGTGTGAATTTGTCAATTCTAATTGCGCATTCTATTGGTTAATATAATATTTCGATTGATTTCTGAAATGGTGGTGTAATCTATGATATGTTGGTTAATATAACATTTGAGCTCATTTCTGAAGTGGTTATGTAATCTGTCATATGTGATCTGCTTGCAATATAATCTACTTGTGATGTGTAATCTGCTTATGATAATCTCTGTAATCTGCTTATTTCAGAAGGCATAACTAGTATTTCCTGAGGCTAGCCAATAAATAAAAAAATATTTAGCAGTAAAAACTAATATTATAGACGGTTCCATATAAAGAACCGTCTGTGGTACGTGAATTGTCATCACTAACTCATGTTTCCAGACAGTTCACAAAACAGTTTGTAATGACCTTTTATAACTGTCTGTGATGACTTTGTCTGTAGTAGTGTGTAGCTACGGGAGTGAAAGTTTAACTGCATAAATGACAATTTATATTAAAATTAGGAAGGTGGTGATATTAGGCTAGGAGTTAATCTTGAAAGATGAACCAGTAAACTTAATTTGGAGGGCTATTTGCTATTATCGTATTCCCTGCCATTACAAGATAGACAACTACGCGCCCTCTGATACATAAGTTTGGTCACTAATTTTAACTGCAATATATTTGCAGAACCAAATTAAACTAAAATATTTTACGGTATTTTTTAAGCCAAATCTACTCGTATCATTTTGATATACTGATCTAAATATTTCTAAAGGTAATTTCTGGTCAATACTAAGTATTTTGATTGAATGCATTCTATGGCAGCATTTTTTTTACTACAAGGGGCACGTCGTGGCGGTATTTTTCTCATGAATTAATAGGTAGCAGCACTTATCAGACACACACTTAACATGTCTTATCTTGACATGACAGTAATTAACTCTATGACTCTTCATATTAACTAGATAGTAAAGTGCGTTACGCCGCGCCACGCAAATCTCACTCTGAAGTTTTTTATTGCAAAAATGGTAGAAGGATCTAAATGTAATTTGAAATATTTTGAGCTTAAAGAAATAACCGGACTTAAATGTATTTTTAAATCTTTCGGGTTTAAAGAACCGGCGCCCGAGTTGAATTTGCAGAATTACGAGGTCATTTTTGCAAAATAACCGGTGGAAGGACCTATTTGTGATTTCGGATTTTCTAAAAGGTTTTTTCGCAAAAAATTTACCTTGCAGCCTGGTTGGTCTCCAAATCTTATAGGCATATATACTAGCCAGGGCTACACGCTACGCTGCGTCGTGCGAAATTTGAAAAATTTGGTCATGCGACGCTTCACCGCGCCAAATTTTGTCTGACGGATATTTCTATAAAAACTTGTGCAATTTCAGTTTTCTTTTTTAAAAAAATGGGTAGTTTTTTTTGTGTATTTCCGAATTTTTTGTTTAAAAAATGAGTCGCTAAGACTCGTTGGTGAATCGGCAGATTACTATAAACCGTCGACGAATCTGTGTTTTTTTTTGTTTTTGGGAGAAGAAACATTTTATCTTTTTTTGGTAATTTCGGTTTTCTTTTTTCCTTTTTTTAAAGGGTAACCAGACCCGTCGGTGAATATGTGGACTGCTATAGACCATCGGCAAATCTGTGGTTTTTTCTTGGAGAAAATCACGAAAGGACCTAAACGTAATTCTGTTTTCTTCGGGTCCAATATGCTAAAAACTGATTCCTTAGGACCTATATGTAATTTTATTTTTTTTGAATCCATTTTTTTAAAAACCACCGAGATGACTTGAACGTAACTCTCAAAGGACCTAAATATAATTTTGTTTTTTCGGGTCCTTTCCATTAAAAACTGACTGGAGGACCTAAAGTTAATTTTGAATTTTTCGGAGGACTTTATCACGAAGACACTGATGCGTCAGCGCCTGTTGCCTCCAAAATCTCTCCGCTATAAACATAGAATATGCGCATTCTTATTTCTAAGGCCTATATGAGATTATTAGTTTAGCGAAGATAAAGAAGTAAAGTTTAGAAATGAATAGGGCATAAAATAGTTTGAGAATCACACACGACATAGATAACCAACCGATAATAAATCTATAATTGAATCACACTAAATTTACCATCTTCAAACCCGCATGGAAAAATAGACCCAATGTCGAACATAAACACACAAGGTTGCTGCTAATATGAAGGTGATATAAAGTGAAATACAAATTACATTGAACTTTTTCATTCAGTCACAGGTAATTCAAAATGCGAATAGTGAATCCTGGGCTCATGAACTGATGGCCGGGATTGTAGCACCTTAAAATGACGTAGATGCACCGAACTTCTTTCTACATGCAAAAATGGTAGGAGCCTTACTTTTTGACGCCCAAGCCAAACCGAGAAAATGACCATAATACACATAAAGGAAATAGATTAACATCCCTATCTAACTTAAGGTATATACATCAATATCTTGTCCCATCATTTTGTTCCTCATTCATTTTTTATTGAAAGGTCAACTAAAGGCATCCTCATAAGGGCATTGCATTATCTGACATAACTTGTCCTCTTGAATAGATAAATGATAGGAAACACGAAAAATGAAAGCAAGGCGTTAGGTAGTACAAGTTTCAAGAAGTTTTGGTTAGTCTTAGTAATAAAACCCAAAAAAGAAAGGTAGGGCTCGCACCATCCTTATTATAAGGTCGGTGACATAATATAAGTTTCATGAAATTTTGGCTAGTTTCGGTGACATCGGCAGGACATTGAGTAGATGTATATAAGCAAGTGTTGCACATGTAAGCGTAGCATGCAAAAGGAACACGAAACACCTAAGATTAATCCAGTACATTTAATGACAAAAAAACTTCCTAGAAATTGCATCAATTAGTCTTCGTATAGGCTATCATGCAAAAGGATAACATGTCTTTGCAGTCCAGTGCGTACTACCGCAGTAAAGAACAAAGATGAACGACCGTAGCTCTCAAAACATTAGGAAACCAAGTTCAAGACAAAGCGCCAATTTACCTAAGCGAGGTAAGCACTAAAAATGAGGTCATTGTGCCAAGCACAAGTCCACGATCTCATATAGCATAGAAAGGAAACAACCCTATAACATAGAAACAACTCGGTGCATGAAATTATAAACATCTAAAGAAAACCAAAACTGTATAGATAGTAGAAAAGACTCATAACCCAGACCAGTTGGTATTTAACAAAATTCTACTTTGATCCCACTGGAAGAAAATATTTCTAAAAATAGCAAAGAAAGGGGAAATTTTCACCTTGATACAACTCTTCAAATGTCTACTAGCATAATGCCCGTGCTAACGCTACGGCGATATTTAGTAGCTGCAAAATAATGATAGCTAATGCAGCAGACAACACCTCTTAGCCAAATCAATCGCAAACAGACGTATCTTTGTCATGAATACCACAAAGCACGCAAATTCACTTGAAAAGAAAAGGGCCACACTACAATTTCACATAAGCAACCCCTAAAACTCAACGAATAATAACAACTACAGAGCATTTCACAAAGAGTAAATGAGGAAAATTCTCATGGTGGATATGCTCCATCCAGTTTACTGAATGATCGAATTGATGACTCTGGCACCGACGGTCTTGCCACCCTCACGGATGGCAAATCTCATCCCCTACTCACAAGCCACGGGCTGGATAAGCTCAACAACCATCTTGATACGGTCACCAGGCATGCACATCTTCGCCTCCTCATCCTTGTCATTCATAATCTTTGTCACATTTCTGTCACATCAAGAGTCCGCATGTAGAAGCTGGCGGTAACCGAGGAAAAAGGGCGAGTGCCGACCACCCTCCTCTTAAGCACATATACAACAAACATCAAACTTAGTGTGCGGTGTGATGGAACCGAGCTTTGCTAGCACCATGCCTCTCTCGATATCTTCCTTCGCATACCACAGAGCAGCAGGCGACATTATCCCCACCATGGCGTCATCCATGGTCTTCGAACACCTCAACACCGGTTACACCATGTCTTCTATGTTATATGATGATCCCGGATGCTTAAGGACTGCACCAATGACCATTGAAATCTTCCCGACAAGTTATCACAATGATATTACTCCTTACACACAATGCAGTATATATATGCAATACCTACCAGATTATCACAATGATATTACTCCTTACACACAATGCCGTATATATATGCAACACCTACCAAACCAAGAAAGTATAATCAAGATCGTAGCTCCGGCACCTATATCGAGTTATTTCAGAACCTTTGCTGTATACCAACGCTCTTAAATTGTGTAAGATAGGAATTGGCACTTGGGTAAAGATTCAAGAACAGTAAATAGACCAACTTGCTAATGTATATTTCTTCTTCAAATATAGTCTCAAAGATATTAACAGTATGTGCACTTACAATATCATCATTGCATGAACTTACAATATTGAAGTAAATCAACTCAAATCATTTGATAATAAAACATCTTTCCTTTATTAGCAATTAATAAGAGTTCTGAACAAGCAAACATATCTGAGATGTGATCCTACCCTAGCAAAGAAAGTCTAGTGATGGGACAAGGTTACTGGCAACCACCGGTAGCTTTTGCACATCTCTCATGATCCTTTCGAATCACTCCTAAAGCCATCCTGCAAGCTTCTTATTGGTAATCCACTTGATGAGCATTCCGGAAGTGTCGATGACCACCGATCGGTCACCGGGCATTCGGAGATCGGCACATAATCTTTCGAGCCGGCGGGATGGCGCGAGTACGTAATCTTTGGTAAACTTGCCCATCCTCATTAGCACCGACTTATTCTGCGCAGCACAACCATGCAAATTAAGTACATTATTGCACAATCAAGCGGTGCGATACACTCTGAGGTTATATCCAATAGCAAGAGAAGATCACATATCGAGGCGTCAGGTGGGGTATAGAGGCGAGCTTCATTCATGAGCTCCCTAGTGGGGCGGATGCGAGATGGCACAGGGGGTCTTGTGGTGGGTCGACACGGTGAGCATGCTTGAGGGCGAAGCAGGTTCGGTAGGATCTCCAACATGCCCCCATGAAGTTCTACACACAAATGATTCCAAAAAACAAAGTGCAAGGCTAATTGCCTAATCTAATTAACAAACTTGTCAGTAAAAAGAAACATAAAAGAACTCATGTTTGTCGTCACCATTGACACATCGTGTGGCGAGCTTGTCCTGCACCACCACCGACCGAATCATATAAACTCAACCATTAGAATTTGTTACTGTTGAATATCGATAAATAAGTACATGGCCCAAATAAATTTCTTACACGAAATTCACCAAAACTAATCAAATAAAATGGAAAATGCAATTTCCTCATAACAAGGTTCTGAAAAATAATTGGAGGTTGTAAGAATGAGAGCATGGCACCTTACCACGAACAGGATAAGTCTTTGAAGGAAGAATGAGGTCCCAAAGTTGACTTGCTTGTAGCCATCATCCCTATCTAAGCCACGAGAAAATGTTAATCACTCAAATGGCACTATACCACCACTTGAGGCAAAACTGAAATAAATGTGAGAATTGAAATACCAAACTCTGGGGTAGTACGATGCAATAACCTTGGTCATCCATAGCATTTTGCCTAGAAGATGCAATGAAACTACATCTCAACACAAAAAAAATCAGGGGCTACATCCAATAATAAGCTAGCATCAGTGAGCCACCACGTGCATGTTTTTCGTAAACACAATTGTATGCTGAATATAAAAAAATAAACTACATTAAGTTCATAGTCCGTAATAGTACGAATGCAAGCTGCTGCTCAACTAATCCACAGCCTTTCCATGGTCAACATCCTGAAGAAGGAGAAAAAAAACAAAAATGTGAGACTAATAAATGGCACGAAGGCAAGAGAAAAAACAGGGAGGAAATATTTAACTGAATTTTATTGTCTAGAATTGGAGTAATCCAACTATGAAGACCTGGTAAGTCCTTTACTATGTTTTAGAACAATAGTCTATGATGCAACATATATTTGTTCCTGAGACAATACATGCCCAAAGAACAATTTTAGATTCTCTTGGCAGTATGTGATGACAATTTGACATGCAGGTCATCGTTCACAAATCTGAATTATTCAACCATTAACCACGTTACATGATTGAAGCACATGTGTTTCTCTGTCAACTTAATCATGGTTGCATGAGTGTAATAAAAAACTGAGACTGCACAGTTTAGTAGATAACTAATCATGCATCTCATAATGAAACCTTTATCTATGAATAACTAAACATCTACGAAGGAAGAAGAGAATGCCTTTTTTTTACCTTCATGGTTGTCGTTGGGTCACCATTAGAGAAGGCGGACTTTTCACCATTAGCGAAAGCAGACTTTGAACTGTAATATGCTCCCATCCAAAATCAGCCTTTCATGGATAACTGAAATAAATTATTTAGTCATTTTAGATTTATTGCTTTATGCTGGATTTTTATCTCTTATCTAGCTAATTAGAGTTTTGGTGTAGGCTTATTTATAAAGGGCCATCTGTTATGAATTTATGGTAGCCACTCAAGTGCTCTGCAATGGACACCTTGAAATACCATCCTTCAAAGAAATACCGTGAGTCCTATCAAGTGATACCTGCAAAACATTCCCTCAAGACCATCAGCTCCTGAATAATCAAATAATCTAAACCAAGAAATATGGACACTGTCAATTGTGCAATTTCCCTACAAAGTTGAGCCGTGTCATCAATTAAGAGTTACTTATCTATAATCAGAACGGCAACAGCATAACACATACATACAAGACAAAGGTTTTCACACATTTGTAACGAACAGTGTTCAAAAAATCGCCATTAGGCGCCGCCTAGGCGTTCCGCGGCCACCGGCCGCCTGGATTTAGCCCTGGGCGGACCATTAGGCGGTGAAGCCGCCTAGGCGGTCGCAGGCGGGTCGCAGGCGCTCGGGCGGGATTAGGCGCGGCGGAAAACGGCGGTTGCGGCGGCGATTTGGAGATGCTAGGCGCCCGACTTCCTGATGGACTCGCCGAAGAGCAATAAAATCTGCCGAGACAGAGACACGGGCGGGGCGCGAGCAGGACTGACCTTCGGTGGACTCGGGTCTCGGGGCGAAGGTTCGCGAACGGAAGAACCTAACCGCTGCCGGTTTGTCGTCGCCGCTTTGGCCGTCGCCGCCCGGCCGCCGCGAGTTACTCCCTGCTCTCCCCCTCGCCGCCTCTCCTCCCTGCTCCGCCCCTCCGCCGCCTCTCCCTCCCCTGCTCCGCCACCTCTCCCTGCTCCGCCCCCTCCGCCGCTGCTCCCTTCTGCGCCGCCTCTCGCTCGGTCCGACCCCTCCGCCGCTCCCTCCTGCGCCGCCTCTTGCTCAGTCCAGCTCTCTCTCGATCTCTCTCTCTCGATCTGTCTCCCCCTCTCTGTCCCTCTCTCGATCTCTCTGTCTCTCGATCTGTCTCCCCCCCTCTGTCCCTCTCTCGATCGGTTTTGCAAGTGTATATTAGAATCATGTCTGTCATCTATTCTTTTGCTGGTAATCCATATTTCCTAATCCATCTATTATGACATCTATTGTTTTATAATTTGTATATTAGAATCAATGCCATCTATTACACTTGTGTGGCTTGTTGCTTGTGGATTATGGTGTGAGAACTTATGTCTGTGGGTGGTACTATGTCTATGTTATTTATTTAATTGTGTGCTTAACTGCTTAGTTTAGTTATTTGGTTCTTTACATCCTACATATCTACTATAATCTATTTTATCCGGCCGCCTAGGACTGACCGCCTAGATCCGATTAATCCCCGATTAATCCGTCTAGGCGCTGGGCCCTACCTCACCGCCCGACTAGCGCCTAGCGCCTTCTTGAACATTGGTAACGAACGAAGAACATCTAAAAAAATAAGCATGCCAGATTATCAGATAGCCAAACATTTCGACAAGAAATTACTTCGAATTAATATCCTGATGAATCAAATAGAATTATGTGAACAAATCGTGTTAGAATTAACTCAAACAGGCTCACACCAACTGAAATTTGAGTTGTGTTTCAGGGATACTAATGGTAAAACTATGCAAATATGCAATGCACTGAAAACCAAAATTCTCACACATGATGATTTCAATAGGATTGAAAACAAAGCTGCAAACTTTCACAAACACATGAGATAATTCCGTTAGCCCATTACACACTCAATACACCATTATACGGCACTAAATAAACATAGGAAGACATGCACAGATTGACTCTAACAGAAGTCAAGAGCAAATTCAACTCCACCCAAAAGACCAAAAATGTTGAAGGGAAGAATTTTGGGTCTCTCACATTGTACTTGTCTAGATGATCCATCCAATAAATCACCACTACACCGTGACAAATCGCACCAACAAGCCATCTAAGAACAGCACGCATCCAGAAGGTAATGCTTCCACGCATTCACATAACTAAACCAAGAAAGTCACAGCTTCAATCGTCAATGGATTCATCACATGATTGCATCGCTTCTCAGCTCTCAGATATCAACAAATTAGCTCACGGCTATCTACAAAGAATGCCGCTAAAACCCCGACCTCTCCCCAACAGACGGCAACACCATTCCGCCCAATTCTTCACGCATAAGAAGACCCGGACACCCGCACCTAAATAGCGGGAAAGCGCTTTACCTTGACGGCTCTCCAGTGGTCGAGGCAGTTGCGGTGGACGTATTTGCACGTCCCTTGCACTTGCACGGCGCGATGAAGTCCCTCCTGCACACGCACACCGAGACAAGCAGTCAGATCCGCCGCGAGAAACCGCGGCGGAATTAAGTGCAGGGACGCTGCAGCAGCGGCGGCGGCGGCGGCGGTCCGGCACTGGAACTGGTCCCCGACGCCGGCCTCGATGTCAATCTCCAACTGCGGCGGGATCAGCGGCGACGTCGCCGACGACCCCCTCGACGCCAGCTGCTCCTCCATCGGGACGCGAACCCTCCCTCACGCCCCCGGACGCCTCTAGAACCTTCTCGACCCACGGTACCGTGCCGCAGCTCTCCTCACAGCCTCCACCGGCCGCCCCCTTCACCCCGCCGGCGGCGCCCGCCGAACGCCGCCGCGACCGTCGAACCCGCCCACGAGCAGCTGCGCTGCTGCTGGCAAGACAAAGATAATGCCGCCTGCCTGGACGCGTGGTGGTGAAGGAACGGAAGGAGGGGGAAGAGGTGGAACGGGAGGAAGTGGCGGGGATGGGGCGTGGAGGGCGGGCGGGCGGGTGAGGTGGAGGAGGCGGCGGGGAGGTGGCATGGCTCGCCCGCGAGCGCGGCCGCCATGGGGTAGTGGGGAATCGAGATCGGGTTGACGCAACGCAGGGGAGGAGAGAAGCGGCGTGATTGGGGGATTGGCGAGATCTGCACGGGCGGGGAGGGAACATTCTTGAGGTGTGATTAGTTACAAGATTAGAGGATAATAGAGGGATGAACCAAATGATTTGAGCCATCAGATTTGATGAAGTGGTCTGAGAAAGCATCTTAGCGCTTGATTTTGAGGAAGGGGGTTTTTTGGGTGCACATATTAGGGTGGATACAGGAAAAGTACTCTCTGTGGAGGCAAAAGACTGCGTAGATGACTGTGTGGATGTAAAAAAGTTTTAACTGGTGAATTATAAAGGTGTTTAGATTTATCATCCTAATAGCATGTCCGACAAACAACATGCATGCAAGGGATCTATAATATTCATAGATAGACATTCGATCAACCGATTCTAACTATCTTTACACAGAGAAAATCATATGGATAGATCATGGTTGCATAAAAGAGAAGCCTAGCTGTGGCCAGGCAATGAGCATAATAGAGACATCACATAGTAAACCAGGTAACACACGACATAGCAAATAGGTGATGGTTCATGATGATTGATGACCAAATAAAAACAGCTGTATGTACATATCCATTCACATCATAAATGATCTACAAAGATTTATCAGGGAGGGCATAAATACTGTATGGTAGTTAATAGCATGAGCAAAATACATGTTATCTTCACAACAGAAGTCAGAACTGCATACGAACAATAGAGCTAATGTTGAGCCATTGATGCAAGGCTGAAACAATTACGTCGCAATTCAGTAATGGAAAAGGAAACATGATCAGGGGCCAATTTCTTGTGATAGAACAAAAGTTGCCTATCCTTCTTAAGCAACACCAAGTGATTGAGAGTGGGTAAAGGCAAAAACAAAGCTGTAATTTGGTCTAAAGCCTGAAAAAAGCACTAAGTGTCTTGTGCATAAGTAGGGAAAAAACTGATGGATGTGTACGAATGAGAAACCAAACATCTTTAAAATATCTGTAAATACTGTATGGTAGTCAATAGCATGAGCAAAATACATGTTATCTTCACAACAGAAGTCAGAACTGCATATGAACAATAGATCTAATGTTGAGCCATCGATGCAAGGGAGAAACAATTAGGTCGCAATTCAGTAATGGAAAAGGAAAAATGACCAGAGGCTAATTTCTTGTGATAGAAGAACAGTTGCCTATCCTTCTTAAGCAACACCAAGTGAGTGAGAGTGGGTAAAGGCAAAAACAAAGCTGTAATTTGGTCTAAAGCCTAAACAAAAGCACTAAGTCTCTTATGCAAAAGTAGGAAAAAAAATTGATGGATGTGTATGAATGAGAAACTAAAAATCTACAAAATATCTTGTTTCCAGGGAATTAAAACTGCATATTAACATGTGAAGAGCATCCTCTCATTTCCACCCTAGAGAGTTGTACACAAGAACAACCTGTAACTGATGGATGTGTATGAATGAGAAACTAAAAATCTACAAAATATCTTCTTTCCAGGGAATTAAAACTGCATATTGGTATGTGAAGAGCACCCTCTCGTTTCCACCCTAGAGAGTTGTACATAAGAACAACCTGTAACAGAAAAGCCGAAAACAAAATGAGTGATGCATGCAAATAAAAAATAGATATACAGTCTAATCATTTCACTAAACCAAAGCCTCATGTAGTATCACATTAGAGGCTGCTCTAAGAAAATCCTATTATATCTTTTAGGACTGTGGATCCATGGGTGGTCATGACAGCATTGCAATCTTGTATAGCTGAAATATCTATCGAGGGACATAAAAAAAATTTCAGCCTTCACTCTTGCAAGTCATAATAAGAAATCAGCACCACAAGCAAATAAGGCACGAAATACTAAATAAGTTATACTATATGTCCTACTATGTAGAACGCATGCATAAAGAACAAATCTCTTTTCAGTTTTCACGATGATATAAGCAAACAATTCTCAGCCATGTATCATGCTTCTATAGCCAAACACTAATATTCTCGATATACTAATCTAACCAGAAGTAAATATGGCTAGTATTGTACTTCTATACTCCATTATCACTAAAACATTGCCCATCAGATGATCCGTCGCTGTGGGAAAAAACTATACTCTCTGCGTAAAAACTCTGCGTAAAAACAAAAATTAGTGGACCACGCAACGAGAACACTAAGAATTGAATAAACAACTGGAAGTGCATAGATACAACATGTAGCTGCAATAGGCAAGAAGACTTGTACCTGACTAACATTCAGAAATTAACATGCGACTGCCAAATCAACAGAAAAGCACTATAATCACACAGCTCAGAAACACCTATTCGAAGCCTAATTAGAACGATCCGTAGGCTACTTCTCCTGCTGCATCCATATGAAAGAATAAAAAATATCATCAAATTCTAGCGCATCGTATTGCTAAGCGTAAAAATTAGTAAAGAAATCACCAAACCAATGCAGTCGCACTCGATGATGAGACAACGAGGAAAAAATGGGCAGTAGAAAGAACCTGAAGAGCCAAAAGATCGGCGACAGTCTTTCTCCGGGATGGTTACGGCGGACCGGCGGCGTTGCAGCTATCCCCTCCTTAGTCGCTTCTAGATATATTTTCTTCCCTAAGAGAGGACAAAGAAGCTGAACAACAAACTAACAAAGAATGAGAGAAATAGATAGAGGGAGGGAGAGAGGAAAGAACCCACCGGTGGTCTGTAGGTACCGATTGCTAGATCGGCGATGCAGCAGGCCAGATCGGTGGGGACTGTGAGGTATAAGGCAAGATTAGTCGAAGGCTAGGGCAAAATTAATCATGGGAGAGGGGAACGGGGGAGCAAGAGAGGAAGCGGGGGCGAAGGCGATGCGAGGCGGTGGCATGAGCGAGGGAATGCGGGCTCGAGGAAGAGGAGCGTGCGGGCAACGGAACCTTCCCCACGGACGGAGGCGTCGCTCCTTCCTTTACGGCGGCAACAACGCATGATCTGGCCTCTCCCGTCGCCTTCCCCACGGGCTGCACACTGACGGCGCCAGCCGTAGGGTGGAGGGGGGATGGCCACGGGGAGCAACAATAGTGATACGGAAGGTAACAGGGCGGTGGTGGCGATTTCCAGGAAGAGGACCCTGGGGACAGACAGCGCAGAGGAAGGGCAGAGCTTGCGAGGTGGGAAAGGCGGAGATGAACGACAGCGGCCTCGAGGTCTCTGGAAGGAGCAATTCCACAAAGCTTTATCAACCATCGTGGTGCAGGCGCGATCGGTTGGCGGAGAAACAACTGCCCGTACGGCACCGCGTGGACGGCCGAATAGGCTCGAACCGACAAGATCAACGACCTGGATAACCTGGACCTATATGCAAATACGAAAAACGGAGGGTCTTTTGTGCTCAAAGCGCTGACGTGGCTTCGGTGGGAGTCCGACGATTCTTTCCTCTATATAAGGATAGTTATTATTATATTATTATTATTATTATTATATTATTATTATTATTTACCATGATCTTGAGTTGTGATATTTAAATTAATGTGCAACATCGGTCTAGTTTTGAATGAAAGTAGGTCAAGACCATCCATGTTCGCGTGCACAATCTACCTCTCCTCCTTGTTTCGTTACCACATAGTGACGGTTTGATGTCAACAAATTCTCTAAAACCTAACTTGGACCATTAAATTCTATTATAATATTTTTATAAATCTAATAAAGTTATAATATTTTAGAAATACTTTTTGATACAAATCTTCACATACAATTTTCATATATCCAATCTAAATATTTATAGAAATATCATAGCCAAAGTTTTTTTTAACAATTTGACGACACACATCCAAAAACGTCCCTCTGTACTGACCGAAGAGAGTACTTCTAGAGTGGTTTCAGTGACAAACTTCTACGAGACATGCCAATTGTGGGCACCCGGAAATATGAATCGATCCTCACACGTGTGTTGGACTTAGAGGTGACACCCATACTCCACTTAAGTGTATACTCACCGCCACCCAAAAGTCCTGTGCACGGAGTGTTGACTAAATGGCCCTCACCCAAACAAATATGAGCCACATAGTCGCACCGTACACACTTACGCATCCATGAGAGTTTCGATTCTATTCCGAACAACCATACCGGGATCGAGACCAACTCATCTAAGCATAGCACTCACCGTCCGTCTCAGGACCTTGGTATCACCCACACCCTCCAAGAGGAGCGCGAGCAATAGCCAAAGAACGACGGTCGCACGAGCTTATGCATCGATGGTTGATGTCAATTCCAGGTACCCGGATATGTGTCTAGTGCTAGTTCCCAAGATTAATGCCTAGCACCCACATATCCTGCATTCGAGATGTATCGCAACACATACACATGAATTTAAGTAGAGGGAATAGCATAAACATAAACTAGAGCTAGTTCAACTACTTAATATTACAAGTAGTGGCCGACCGGCCAAATATCACAAGTCTAAAAGTAGAGTGCAGCGGAAATAACATATATAACAAAAGTAGGACAGCGGTATGTCCATCCATAAACCCATAGGAAACCGACTTGGAGAAGCCCAAGTTCATCCGTCAACATGATCGTCGAACCCTGGAGCAAAGCAGGAGTCGTCGGGGCACTCTTCCGTACCTTCGTCTATATTGTTTAGATTAAACAACCATGAGTACACGTATGTACTCGCAAGACTTTAGTGTATGGAATATAGTAAATGCAAGCTAGAACAAGGAATACAAGCTTCTACACTAGTCTCATTTCAGCATAAGGCAGGTTTTGTTTTCAAGTAAACATTTCATAAAATGGCATCGAAATTGTAAAGAGCATTTGATAAGAAGCTATATAACAGTAAGTAGAATTCATATACAGCAATTCACAGCCCTCCTTGGCTGCAAATGACAAGTAAAAACAGCCACCATTGCCCCCCCAAAGTTTTCCATACCAACCCAACACCATTTCCGAGAGTTTCTGTGAAAACAAAAGACTATACTTGACATTATTCTCCCAAGTTGCTCATGACCGCGAGCACGGCTAATTAATTAGATTTTAATCTCTGTAGAGAGTGTACACTTTACCCACATGACACATTCTAGCAATCATGTCAACCATGCCTCGCGATGCTCTCCGTACCCGATTTGCTAGACTGTGACGAAACCGTTCAACTAGTTAAAGCTTAGCCTTGCACCAGCGACAGTGATGTTAAACCCTTGCCACAGTTCAGGAGATCCTGAACCGATGGTGCCCCATCGTGAACTCTCCCCATGACAAGGCATGCACCGCTGTATTGGAATGCTTGGGCTAACACCTCGGTGAAGGAGCACCTAGAACGACTCGATCGTCGGATCGTCCATACTACTTGACCTACCAAAATGCAAGGCTAAACTCTAACTAATCTAGTGAGCTTAGGCTATCCCATACTAGCACATGTGGTTGCACCGAAACACTTAGGTGATAGCATCAAGTTCGGTCCTTAATTGACCCGGGCGAGGATCTCCCCCTAACTACGTGTGAGTTCCTTTTCACGTCTCAAGTTAAGTAATAACTCGCCCGCGTCTACATCATAAGTTTGAGTTGGATTTTTCATCAAATTAAGTGGAAACCGTACCGTGGTTCCATCCATTTAAACAAAGTTTGCTCAACGTAGTTGAAGCATCTCCCATCATTTTAAAACCAATCTAGTGAGCAAGTCTAAGCATGAGCATAGGATAACTCGCGAGTATTACCCAAGTGACATCAAGTATTGTCTACACCATAACTAGGTTACAATGATGGATAATCAATTGACAAAGTGAAGGAGATGCACATAATTGGTTTTAGCTACCGATTCCCACAACATAGCAGTTTACAACATACACGCATGCATATAATTTGATAAAGCAACATAACTTTGCAAATATGGGATCAAAATGGTCAAAGGAGGTGCTTGCTGGTTGCTCTTCTTGAAAATGAAATCCGGATCGTAGTCGGTTATAGATTATCGACGGATCCGAAAATATCGCCGCTCACGCGTCGAATAATAAGAACCGAGACAAAAGCAAACAACATCGAATCAAAATGGGACAAAAAGAAATCAGATAAAATGACCAAATTAAATCTTACCAAGAGGGTCATGGTGGATTTTGGGTTCTTGAATTATCGTTTGCATAGCAATCTTATTAGTACTTAGTTTATGTGCGGCTTTTATCATGGATGGAATACTTTCATTCACCAATTTCATGGAACTTTAGCTATGAACACACATAGGGTTGTTTACGAATTCAAGAGGCTATAATTGTGTGTTTTAGTGTTTATAACTTTGAATTCAAGATGCAAAAATTGTTTGGATTGATAAAAGTAGAACATTCACTAAGGGTTTTTTTGAATAGTGCTTAACTTTAAGTGTTCATGCATGGGAGCAATTTCTACACATTAGATCTGAAATTTAAAGTTATTCGCTATTATTATATGGTCATAGGATGATTTCTTGCATTGCGGCAACCTTGGACGAAGACATCTACTCTTACTATTCACATAATACGGTTCCGATGATATTATCATTTGGGGTTTTTGCGTTAACATATTTTATTCGATAAGTAAGTCATAATTAAGATATTTTGACATAATTTGGTTGTCCATATATTGAAGTAGGTTTCTGTACCAATTCCCCTAAAGTTTGTGTTTAGACGAGCTATTTTACAAGCCCTCGAAAAGGCTTAAGTGATAACGATTCTGTACAGTTGTGATCATTTAGGGTGTGTTTGGATGGTTGCATGAGCTAGCATGGCCCGTATATGGAGAGCCAGGCTCTCACTGGCCAGGCTAAGAGCATGCAATGGCCCTTTGTTTGGTTGATTGCATTTGCTCGGTCTGGCTCTGAAAAAACGCTGTTTGGTTGCTTGCATCAGAATAGGGATGGAATAAAAATAATAAATTAAAAAATTAATGTTTTAATATTTATATAGCAAGTGTGAACTAGTTTTGTTAAGTAAAAATGTCAGAACTTAAAAGTGAAATCGGTTCGATAATTAGATATCTTAATCAAGAGATAGAGTAAACAAAGCGAGATAAAAAACACTTGCGTTTTGTGTGCCCACTTTCTCTCTCATTGCATGAGGAGAAAGCGGCGAATCGGCCGTAGGCTGCGAGCTGGCTCGGAGAGAAATTTGCATGCGTGGAGCAGCCCAACAGTCCATACAAGTATCCAAACAAGCCAAGGTTGCATCTGCGAGGGACAGTGAGCCCTCAAGACAGCATCCAAGCGCCTTAGGGTCTTTCTTGTAATTGGATTAAGATGCAAATGAGGTTATAATTAGTATATTTTTCTATATTATGGTAGAATATGTATCGATAATGATTCTAGGCTATTTTTCTCTCATAACTTTATGCTTGTGTGTGATATTTTACTGATGCGAAAAAGGCTTATATGACCACACTTTTGGCGCTATTGCGGTTCAGTTTTCTTTCTTGATTCGTACTACACGAATGGGATAATCTAACCATTTTTCAGGTATTAGTAGGAATATCCTAAGAGTGTTTTAAAGTTGATTCCGCGATATTTCTCATTTGTTCAAGATGTTTTTCATATGAATAGTATTTAGGCTTAATATGAGCTTAACTCAAAGTTGATCAAACTGATATTATTTTTATATAGCAAGTTAGGGTATATCATTTCAAGGTCATAGGAGTTGATTTTGTCAAGTTTAAAGTTCGTTTGCTAAAGTTACGACCAATTGAATGTTTTGCGCATTGATTGTTTGACTATCAAATAACTAATGCAAACAAAGGTAAAATCTAAATATTTTTATATACTTTTGATATTTGCAATCCCAGGAGTGCAACTAAACTAGTTTCACTAAATTTTGAGCTCATTTAATTCATATTTTAACCCTTTGATTCTTGCATGCAAGAAAGGCTTTCTACACTTGATTTTTGATTCAAATCACATTCAAATCTAAATGTTTATGCAAAAATGGAACATGCAGGGATGCAGGAATATATGTGATTTATTTCATGATTTTTAGAATTAGGGATTTCGTAGTTTCTTCAGAACACTTAAAAAGTGACTTTTATTCAAATTATATTTAAAGGTTTTTTTGCAAGTAACATATAACTTTTTATTGCATATTTTGAATCCTTACTGACTAATTTAATTTTAGAAACTAAGTTTACGTTATTCGGAGATTCCTAGCAAAAGATATAAGGGTTGAAGTGCATGAGGCAAAATAAAAAAAAGTGACATAACTGGGATTTGAACTTAGGACCTACTGGTTCAAGCACTGGTGCACTACCACTACGCCATGCATTCATTTGTGACAAGGTTTGGTGGCAAAATATTTGAGTCTACCTCTTCTTCTTCCTTAGAAGCCTGAAGCTTCTCGGTTGGCAATGGCGGAAGGAAGAGCTAGAAATATCTGGGTTGGGGACAACTGCATGACGAGTTGCAGGGCAAGATGGGCTCGGCCGGGGATGTCCTCGAGTCACAAGCAGTCACCGGAGTGGCGGTGGTCTTGGTGACCGAGCTGCAAAGGAAGCACGCTGGTTCGAGCCACGTGGTTCACTTGGGCAAGAGGTAAAGCAAGGAGCTCACCTTGTAGGTGCGGTTGAATGCTGGCTCGTCGGCGCAAGGAGGAAGAGAGCTGGCTTCGGCTGCATGCAAGACGGAGGAGCAACTTCAGGAGATTGAGTATCGGCTGTGCGCAAGAAATGAGGCAGGCAGCTCACCTGGGTGCTCGTCTGTGCAGGTTCGGCTCGATGCTTGCTTGGCCGGATGAGCTCCACAGCAATGAGCAAGCAGCGAGCAAATGGGTGAGGAGGGAGGCTTTCAGTCTTTATTGCAGCTGGGGCGGAGCGCTCGGTGCAGCAGGGGCAGCATGGTGCACTGGCGACGCTGGTGAGGCTTAGATCGCTGCAGCCGCATGGCGCAAGCCTCCTGCCTGGGCAGCATGCAGCGAAGAAAAGGAGTGCCGTGGCAGCACTCGGGCAGGAAGCTGGAGAGGGAGAGAGGGAGGAGAGAGAGGAGGAGAGGCTGGCTAGTGGGCCCAGGCACACGTGGGAACACCCTGCCAGAGTCATAGCTACAGGTTTCCTCGGTTGCAACGACTGTGTTTGGCAGTGGAATCAATTTAAGTGAAGAATTGACATGTCAGTTGGGCAGGCTTGGCAAGGGATGAAAACTTGGTTGAAAAATTCTATATATTTTTGAGCAGGTAGTTCAGAAGTTCTACTTTCCATTTTCTTTGGTTTCATCTCTTTATCTATTGTCATTTGAGAACAGTAATTCTTCAAACTAGACTAGTTTTTAGTCAGTTTTACATTTATCCTATAAAACAAATAAGCTTCATCCTATGTGTAACTTTTTCTAGATAATTCTGGTGATTATTGGGAGTTAACATAAAAAGTTTAGCTGAATATCTTATCTGGAAGAATTGTTAAAATTCTTTCATTGCTGGTAAGCCTTATGCTGATTTATGTTTTTATTTTATTTAAGGACAAAAATGGATTCAAGAAATTCTTAGACCTCTTGAGAGAGTTCCAAATGGGATAATAATTATTGTATAAAAATTTCAAATCAATATCCTGCATATTTATTTTTCTATTAATTCGACATTTGATTTCAAATTTTCATTAGTTCTCGCTTTTAAATTTTAAAAGGCACTAATTCTAATTTTTATTTTTGGTATTTTTACTAGAGGTTAATACTGTTATGAGGAAGACATGATAAATTTTTATCCATAGATAATCTTTGATTATTTTTGAAGAATTCTGTCATGTCATTGTTTTGAAGTTGAAACATGTTACTTTATTATTTACTTCTTTCCCTAGCTCATTAAAATCTTTGGACAATTGAAAAAGATGTGGTGGAGAATTCCACAGTTGAATGGCATTTTTACTGGCTTTTTACTTTTATCTTTTACCATTTTATTTTTACTCTTTTACTAATTTCATTTATTGATTTTTTCTTTTTAACCCAAAATTCAAGAATAATTATTAAGGTTGAAAAAGTTTTTGAAAAGATGGGAATTCAATGTAAGATTACTTTCTCAACTCATTTTCAAAGTTTGTTTATTTTGGACCCAAAAGTTTTAATGTAGCAACTTGTTCTTTTCTTTTGGTTGACAAACTAGAAAATGAAGAAAAAGATAATATTTAAAATGAAAATCTTGGTTTTAGTTAAACTGTTTACTCAATTCTATTTTTAAAATTCTAAATTTTCAATTTTACTATTTTTAAAATTTTTGGGATGTTACACCAATTTACTCGTGAAGGAGCACCAAAATGTGGTTCATGCATTTTAAATATCCTATCTGATTTTCAAACAATTACGAGCACAAGATATGCTAAATTATATACGGCCACACGCCCCATAGCAGCGCTCGATGCCTAGTTAAAACATAAGACTCGACCTCGACCGCGCGATCTTGATCGGACGGCCGGAACGCCGAGCGGGCATGTGTCGTCGAGCGCTGGCCGTTAGGGATGGCAAAAATACCCATGGGTCGGGTACCCATGTGTACCCACCCGTTAGTCGGTCTGGTCCAAATTTGGACCCATGGGTATATTTTTCGGGTTGGTCTAGGTTCGGGTTTGGGTCGGGTCTCATTTGGACCCGTGGGTACCAGCACCGGACAAAAAAGCTCGAAAAACAAACGCTAGATGGATGAAAAACAAGCGGGTGATTTATTTGCTGGGCCCACCCTCGCTTGGCCCACCCTTGTCGTGACCCGATGGCCAAGCGGCGGTGCAGCAGCCGATGCTTAGTGAAGTGACGAAAGCGGCGGTCAACACCCTCGTGCTTAGGCGCTTAGCCCACCTGTAGTGAGGCTCGTGGCCGAAAGCAAAGACGCCCGGCACCCTCGTGCGGGGCTTAGCCCACCCTCGTGCGTCACGGTCTCCCATTCCATCGCATAGCGCCAATGCCTAGTGAAGTTTAGTACCACATCGCTTAATGAGTTTGGTTGGGAGTAGGAAGAAGGCTATATAAGCGGCGTCCTGCAGGTTCGGATTGCCTGGCGTTCCTCCGGCGTTTGGGTTCGAACAATGCATAAATAAAAAAGAACGAAATCATTGATAAAAAAACTTTGTGATTATACGTAAGAATGAATGGCTAAATTTTGTGTTTGGCTGTCGGGTCCGGGTACCCGTTTGGGTCTGGATACCCATCGGGTCTAGGTCTGGGTCTGATTTTGGACTCGTGATTGACTTCTGGTTCGGGTATGGGTTTGAACTTCGGGTCTCGGGTCCGGGTCCACGGAGGCTGGACCCGGAGGTACCCGGACCCGTTGCCATCCCTACTGGCCGTCCGGCGCGCGGAGCACAAAGAGGGCTCCGATTCTTTCCAGCTCATGTACCTCGTTTTCCGGAATATCGAGTGCGGTCTAGATAACTGTACCTAGCCGTGCATCGAACATGTCGAGTCCCTTAACATTTGCCCTCTCGGGGCTCTCGTTACATTCAAAAGGTCCATTTTGGTCCTGTCATCGATCTTTCATCTCCGGCTGATCAGATGGATACATTTGCTAATGTGGCAGGACAACTAGCATATGATATGGCTGTTGACCCGAGACCGACTTTGTGCAGACTCACCAAGGTAAAAAGACATATCACTACAGTGGATCGGGCATCACAAGCGGTTCCCCGAACCGCTTCTGGTTGGACACTTTCACAAGCGGTTGGTATTACCAACCGCTTGTGGAGAGGCTCTCTCCAAAAGCGGTTGGTATTACGAACCGCTTGTTATAGTTACCAACCGCTTATGAAGAGGCTGACAGCACAGCGTTTTGATTATATTCAATATAGAATATATTTTGAGAGGTTTTTGATATAGATTTTGACAATTAAAATAAATAGATCTCTGAGGAGTTTTTTGACACAATAATTAAATATATATTATTCATACGTACTCATTGAGATAATTACATGTTCATTTATAGAAAAATACGAACTTAATAGACTAAAAAATGAACAAGTTGATGAACACATGAAATAATAAGCCACTTTTTACAAGTTTCAAAGAATAAAAGGGAATTTTGAGCTTATTTCTTGTGTGCGTTGCTCTTTGTGCCCTTGATGCGATGATGATGTCGAGTTCACTGTCCTTATTTCAGGACAAGGTCTCCAACCATTTGGGTGGAACTCACCTTTAGTGGATACAATCTAAATCGACAATAAAGCCGATGAGTTGTTCTTGGATTCTTTGCAACCGGTCTTGGCGGGATCACGCCTTGCACATCGATGTTGGGTGACAAAGCGAAGTAAATAAATCTCTGGACATGTAATTAAAGTGTAAGTACTAAGAAATTGACATGTTAGATTACACTACCTCGGCGTTGGTTGTCGACACATCGCCGTGGGTAATACTTTGAATATAGTGGCATACATAATAGCCACATAAGTTGTTTCCTTCCGTCTGTTTTAGAACCTGCGATGAAATTTGAAAAAAAATACAATTATTATTGGGATAAAAAACTGTTACGACATATTAATATTCTTTAATACGTACTCGAGTGCTTATTTGTACATCAAATTCGTTCTCGAAATCTCCTTGGTGCTTCTTTCGAAACTTTGCGAATGCCATGTGTGATGCGTTAGTATAAATAGTAACTATCAGAGTTGGAATTAGCAAGGTATTTCAATATATGTATGTAATAAGGAAAACTATCGTAGAAGTCGGCATGGTAAATATTGTAGAAGTCGTCGAATTCGAGCCATATCATGTTGTCCCCGCGATAAAAATCTTCTTCTTTGAAACGGAGGGGGAACATCGTTCTTCCTTGAGCGGACTCTGTCATGTACCATTCGTGAAATTGCGCATCTTGGTTGTGAGATCCTTTATCTCATTAGGGTCAATCGGCTCTCTACCAACCGATATTGCCATGTGACCTCTACCATTGGAATATCATCTATTAATCCAAGAGCGCAAATCGTGGGCGATTCTGCCTCCTTCATAAACCTCTCGAGGTTCTCTGATCTTAGTCTATCTTCTTCATTGCCGCCGCTGACCACGTTTATTCTTACGTGTAGCCTTTATTATTGTTCGTTCATAGTTGGGCCGGCACAAATTACTTGACTTTGCGCGGCATGTCGTGAAGTGTTCGCCGCTTTTGGATCAATTGGTACCTTCTTTGGCTCTAGCTTTTTTGTGAAGTGTGTAGCCAATTCAGCTTTCATGACCGCGCCACTCTCCTCATTAGTCATATCATATACCCTCTTTGGAGGTTCCTTTATCTTTGTCGATCGGCTGGAGGAGGTCTTCTTGGGAGCAGGTGGAGGAGCCTTTCTGCTATCGGGTTTCTTCCTTGGAGGAGATGGTGGAGGTGTGGTTTTCCTATAGGGGTTCATTTTTGTTTGAGATGGTGGTGGCGGAGTAGGGCTTCTGCGTGGAGCGGGTGGTGGAGGAGGCGTGCTCTGTTTTGCCGGCGAGGCATTGCGTGGAGGTGACGATGGAGGAGGCGTGGAGGTGACGTTGGAGGAGGCGTGGGTTGCCGTGGTGGAGATGACGCCTCCACACCATCTGGAAATATGATGTACCGTTTGCGCCAGAGGATGATATTGTGGAGGGCCTGTCCAAACTTGTTCGCGTCGTCGCCTCGGCATTATCGGTGAAGTTCTTCAAATCCGCTCGACCTCCTCCTCCGCGACCTTTGAGTAACCGGGGTATATCGTTGCGATGGAACTTCGGCCTGCTCCTTTGGAAATGCCATGCCGTAAGCCACCTTGATGGAGAGGTTACGCGCATCAGCGTGTAGCTCACTGCGGCGGCGAACCCTTATGTCATCCACGGGATAACTAGCTAGCAAGTTCTCCGCTTCAGGGGCCCCGGTGGGCCATGCGCTACTCTCCGTCGCGGAGGGGCTGATCATGGCGTCCGGCTGATTGCTTGGACCTAGTCCTTAAAGCTTGCTGAGGGCAATCTGTAGTTGTTGCGCAACTATGTCGCCGATGCTAGCCTAGGTTGCTCTGAGCTCTTGTTCTAATTGGTACACTTTATATAATTCCCTTGTTTTGCTTCTTTGCCGGCTCCTGTACGTATGCGCATCCTTGGTGAAACCGTACTTCCACGGCGTATGCTTGCCCATACCTCTTGTCCATCCCGGGTGCTCAGGGTTTTGAAGGGCATGTGTAAGCTCGTCATTCTCCTGTCCCGGCACCAAGCGTGCTCACTGAGGCGCTTTCGGCGGCTTGTACAATCCTTTGACCGACCTCTTGCACTCTGGTGCCATCACTAATTCTGCCGTCATCTGAAAGGCTCCCGGTGATCCATGAGCTTGTAATCCTCGAATGCTTCCTAGTGATCCGCCAGCTTAGGAAATTGGTTGAAGTCAGGTCTTTCTCCCTTACGGACATACTTGCGGTGAGAGGCGTCTTCCACGCTGAAACATTGTTGCCATCTTCTTGAGTGAATTTCTTGGCCTTGTCTTGGACCCTTGAGAAATGTGAAATTTTTCTTAATATCTTGCCAGGCGGGTCCTTGATATCTTGAGAACTTGGCCCATTTTACGATGCTAATTGGGGCGTGATCCCTCACGTGGTAACATAGCGTTGTTATGCGGCCCAAGCTGGCGAAAGAGGGCCACCAAGCATCCCTTCGTTGTTAACCCGGTAAACCGTGCTTTGTGGATGGCTTCTTGTTAGGTCCCGATGCTTGGATTGATTGCTCGATGTCACGGGGCTTGAAATACACAAACATATGTATAAGCGTGTTAGAGTGTATTATATTAATGAATCGTGATTAATTAACATGTCACACGGGATTATATCATTTTGGATATACCTCATCTGGTTTGGAACGGTGTTACCACCGGACTCGGCTCGGCGTCAATGGCTTCATCATTTGCGACCTCAGCGGCCTCACCGGAACCAACGTTAGCCTCGGCGCCGGCAACTTACCTCTGCGATGGAGTCCATCAAGAAGCTGTTCTCCCACATCGAAAGTAGGGTCACCACGTCTGGTTGTGCCATCTATCCTAATTCGAAAAAATGTTGACATGAATGTTGACATAAACAACCATATTCTGATTACAACATAAGCATATTGTAATAAATTCCTTTCCTCTGCACCACAAAATAAATATAATATTATTTGGACTTGAAAATATAATAACACATTTCACATGATATATATACAATTTGACATTTCACATATACTTACACATTTCACATGATACATATACAATTGACAATTCACATATACTTATACATTTCACATATACTTACACATTTCACATGATACATATACAATTGACAATTCACATATACTTATTTGCTTAATAAAAAATAATGAATCATTCTTATTCCACACTAATATGATTTTCAAAAAATGAAATAAGGTTATAAATCCACAACTAGAATGTTAATAGTCTATTACACCAAAAGAAAGCATCGTGATCATTCCATGTCAACCAAGCACGTCACCTCGTGGCTTTCTTCTCCTAGTGTATCGTATGCTCTCCTGGCAGCCATGCTTTTGGAACTTGCAGGTGCTGATCAAAATCCAGACAGGACCTTCTCAGCGGCGGCTTTGATTACGCGATGGGCTCGCCACGACAGCGTATAGCGTTCAAAGCATGTGCCGACCGTTCTTGAGCCCATCGGCGACATCAGTGCCGACAGTTGGAGAAGGTCCTGTCGGATTTGATCAAGACTTGCAAGTTCCAAAAGCATGGCCGCCAGAGAGCATACGATACATGGGAGAAGAAACCACGAGGTGACGTGCTTGGTTGACATGGAATGATCGCGATGCTTTTTGGTGTAATAGACTACCAACATTCTAGTTGTGGAATAACCTTATTTCATTTTTTGAAAACTAAGTCCTGATAGTGCCATAATTTGAGTGGATATCAATGCGGAATAAATTAAGATAGTAGCTAGTTATTTTTTGATTTAGACCATGCAAATAATCTTGTACATCAACATTCGACAATGGCACTACCATATTTCTACCAAGCGACCTACGGTGGAACTATGTAAGGAATACCGACATTCTATTGGCCATACTACAAAAGATAAGCTAGCTATTGGATAATATGTATTGGCGACTATGGTCAAGCTGCTCTTCAAGTAAATATTATGAAGGAATTGCCTCCTACAACATCATTGAAGAAGAAGATTGCAGTGCTTCTATTGCAATTGCAAGTGAAAAAATGGTCACATAGGATCGACAAGTCATCTAGACTAATTCGACAACTAAGCTGCGGTATGCCAATGCCATGTAGGCTGACTGACTCGAGAAAATAGAGCGCCATTCATGCTAACCACAATACCATACAATCACAGAACCAATCAGATCATTTCCCAAATGAATGCTGATTTTTTGAATTTATCTGAGTCTCTTTGGTATAGCATTTATAGACCTAATTCGGCAATTCCTAAGATACTCAATAAAACGGCTAAAATTGGACACCGTTAAGAATACAGTAGCAAGCGGCGATATATTTACTCCTTTAAAAGAACCTAGTGGTGGTTAATGATGCATTCTTCACCTTTCCAACCTCCACCCACCTCTCCTCAAATCCATCTTCCAACCCTAAAACCTTTGGTGTAATAGAATACCAACCTCCTGACAAGGCGCATCATCACGACAACGACAAAGGCGCATCATCACACCTAAAATCTCGTTTTTATACCTCTTGGGCATTTCACGAACACCTTGTGGGCAACCGAATTAGAGAGGGTGGACGGCGGCATGCATGCTGTACCTCGGTCCTCCGGGGTGGAATGGCGGTGTGGTGGTGGCTTGAGTGGCGAGGAGGCGTCGGCGAGTGGCGGAGGAGGCGCGTGAGGTGGAGTGGCGGCCGACGAGGGCACCAGCCTTGGGGTGGAGTGGCGCTGAGGAGAAGTGGCGCCGGGATGGAGTGGCGGAGGAGGGCGCAGCGTCGGCGAGACGGAGGCGCGGGGTCTGATTTGAGGCACCAGGCAGCAAGTGCTCGGAGAGACACAGGAGGCGGGCGATGAGGTCTGGAGAGCGGGGACTTAGAAAAATTTGGGGTCTGAGAGCTTGGGGACTTAGAAAAATTTGGTCTCTTTACCTTATATAGGGAACTCACTTCTACAAGCGGTTTTTAATACAAACCGCTTGTGGAAACCTTCTAGCGGTTTGTATTACAAGCGCTTGTGAAAATCCGTCTAAGCGGTTTTAGAACCAACCGCTTGTAGTGTGAGAACTTCTACAAGCGGTTCATATTACCAACCGCTTGTAGCGCACAAGCTACAAGCGGCTATTAATATCAATCGCTTCTAGAAGTGCTAACCGGGTAATATTAAAAAGAATATGGTGCCCGTATCGTTTGATAAGATCTCTTCCCTCCCCCCTGGCTAGCGCGTGGCGTTTGAGTGTGCGGGCTCGTCCACCACAGTTCGAACGCCACTCGCGCCCCCTTGCCATTCTTTTTGTTTACTATACGGCCTTCTACAAGCGGTTGGTATTATCAACGCTTGTAAGATTAATATATACAAGCGGTTTTTAGTCCCAACCGCTTGTAAAATTAATGTCGAAATTTTAAAAAGCTTTTAGCACTTCAGTTTCATTTCAAAATTTTTAAAAATGCTTTTAGCACTTCAGTTTCATTCCATAATTTTTAAAAATGCTTTTAGCACTTTAGTTTCATTCCATAATTTTTAAAAATGCTTTTAGCACTTTAGTTTCATTCCATAATTTTTAAAAATGATTTTAGCAGTTCACTTTCATTTCACAATTTTTAAAAAATGCTTTTAGCACTTTAGTTTTACTCCATAATTTTTAAAAAAGCTTTTAGCACTTTAGTCTCATTCCATAATTTTTAAAAAAGCTTTTAGCACTTCACTTTCATTTCACAATTTTTAAAAAAGCTTTTAGCATGTTAGTTTCATTCCAGAATTTTGGCACTTACATTCATTCCAAATAAACACTTCATGATTACAAGACCCGTGTTACATATACATAGTTCATCGAGTACTAGTACATCTTAAGTAGTAACGTACTTTGTCTTTACAAGTGTTCCTTCATTATGATCGCGACGTATGAAAGGAGTATCCACGTCTGTGTCATTGAGGAGGCTTATGTCGACATCCACAGCGAAAGGAGAGATCTCGTCGAATCGACTATACTCTTCCTCAAATGCATGGCGTCCTCAACTCAACAATCCTTTGTTTGCCTTGGAGAACCACGTGTCGCTTTGGCTTAGTACTACAATCTTTCGCTTGTCATACGCTTATTAGGTTTGCTTGACATGTCCAATCGTAGAAGACATGTTCACATCGTTCGCGAGGACGAGCGGTTCGCGCCTATAGCCGACTTGCGTGAGGTCCACGATTGTCATTCCGTGTTGTCGACCTTCACGCCGCTTGAAATCGGTTTGACCCATTGGCACTTAAAAAGAGGGACCTTCAAGGTCCATAGTCAAGCTCCCATATCTCTTCTATGAAACCATAATATGTATCCACCTTGCCTTTGTTGTTTTAGGCGTCTATCGGACACCGCTATTCAGTTGGTGCTCTTGTTATCACTGGGATCGGTGTAGAATGTGTAACCATTTATCTCGTACCCTTGAATGTCACGATTTCACTAGATGGTCCACGAGCCAACCGTTACAAATTCATTGTCGACCCTTTCAAAAGGATGTACTTTTGTAACCAAGCGCGAAAAGAATCCATGTGCTTGATGCTATCAATCCTCGAGACCTCCCGGAAATCGCGGCGTAGAATACTCTTGTGCTCAAGGACATACGGGGCCACTGAGTTGATTGTTTCAAAGCGTGAAATGTGCTTGCTTAAATGTAAGAAGATCATTGCGTGCAATTGTTTTCCTTCCTAGTGTCCCTTTTTCGTAGCCTCCCCTCATGGCGTGATATAGGGCGCCGATCGGGTTTAGATCATTAATGTAATCCACATAAAACTCAATCACATCCTCTGTCCCATAACCCTCGGCAATGCATCCTTCCAGGACGAGAACAGTTCACGGACATACTTCTTTAGCACACTCATGTACCTCTCGAAGGGAACATGTTGTGTAGATACACGGTCGAGAATACCTATCTCTTTGACAAGGTGAGCAGTGAGATGAACCATAATATCAAAGAATGCACGGGAGGAAAGATCATCTCAAGACTAACCACACTTTGTACCACATCATCCTGCAGCTTACTTAGTTTATCGGGTCGATGACCTTCGTGAAACAGCGTTGAAAAAGAACACTGACTTTGTGATTGTCCCCGTACCCACTCGGGCGTTATGCCTCTCACGACCATCGGGAGCAAGCTGTGTCATTAACACAAAGGCAGGTCATTGGATTTCATGTGTGCGATTTTATTCTCTTTCGTGTTTATGAGTCTCTTTACATTCAAGGAGTATCCGGAAGGACCTTCACATTGTTGGGGAACTCTATCATGCTTTTTTCTCTTCTTTGCTTAGAGTGTAGCTCGCAGGATGTAGGTAATGTTGTCCTTTCCCTCTTTTTTTGGGATGTAGGTCGTTCCTCGGTTCAAGAGTTTAAGGTCTTTCCGAGCTTGCGGTGTATCTTTCAATTTTTCGTACATATCTATGTAGCCTAAGGAGTTCAAGAGACATTCTTCGTGATGTGCATGAAGTCAAGTGAGTGTGAAACTCCATAACTTCCCAATAAGGCAAGTCCCAAAATATTGACTTCTTCTTCCACATGGGTGCCCGACCATCCTCATTACGCACATGTTTGCTTCGGGACCCTTTCCAAATACTATTTTCAAATCCTTTACCATAGCAAACATCGTGGCCCACTACGTTCTTTGAGGCCTTGCATAAAGGTCTCGGTTGCCGTTAAATTTCTGCCTTTCTTCCATAGCGGTGACTCGTAGGAAGAAACCTCTGATGACCCATGTACACAACCTTCCGAGAGTTTTTCGGTACATGCCGTCCGTTTCATCTAACCTTTGGATCACGTGCTCTATATCCTTTGACAGTTAGGGTAGGACGAGTTACTGAAAGTAGGCGATCGTTGATTGTTACAAATAACAATGCACGTGGGGTGAAATACTCCCTTTGTACTCATCCCATACCCTTGCACCATCGTCCCTAGCGTCACACGATCTTCAACCAATGGTTTCAGGTGAACATCGATGTTATTTCCGGGTTGCTTGGGGCATTGGATCAACAACGACATCATGATGTACTTTCGCTTCATGCGACCATAGAAATGTTATAGATACATAGTGTAACGGGCGGTGCTATGGTTGCTACTCAATTCTCGAAAGGATTCATCCCATCGGTACTCAACCCAAACCTTATGTTTCTCACCTCATCTGCGAAGTCGGGTATGTCCGGTCGACTTTCCTCCTTGTGAGCCATCTGCGGGGTGTCTAAGCATCCGTCGTCCTTACGCTCTTCTTTGTGCCAGCGCATCATCGGGCATGCGCTTTGTTAGCAAACATACGTTTCAATCGGGGATCACAGGAAATACCACAACACTTTAGTGGAGGTCTCTTCTTCTTCGCTCCTCATCTATTTCACTGCATCATCACACTTCACCTTATACCGTGATTCTTTGCACTTGGACAAACATCCAAATTGGCATACTCATTACGATCTGAGGATACAATCATTAGGACATGCGTGTATCTTACGTACTTCAATCCCAAAGGATGCAGCGACTTGCTTGGCTTCATATGTAGATTCGGGCAGAGTGTTATCTTCTGGAAGCAACTTCTTTACGAGTGATAACAACTCATTGAATCCCTTATCTGACACACCATTTGTAGCCTTCCATTGCATGAGTTCGATGTGGTACCTGACTTTTGTGGCCCTCGCCCACAGTTTGGGTACAAAGGAGTTATGTGGTCCTCTAACATCTTGTTGGAACTTCTCGAGCTGTCTTTGATCTGTGTGGTCTCCCTCTCTGTCACACAGCATCTGGTCTAGCTCATCATCACCAAAGTCACGAAGTGTTTCTTCCACGGAACAATATTGCGTGCCGTCCGGGATACTGTTCAATCCATCTTCCTCTTCCTCGCCTTCTTCATCGTCTTCCTGGCTAACCGCCTCAACTTCGCTATAGTTGGTCTAACGGTATAGTTTGGCATGAAACCTCTCATGATCAAATGGTTCATAACTTGCAATCGTTAGGAGTGCTCCTTCTCGTTCTTGCAATCTACACACGGACAACATATGAAGTCGCTCGAGGCAAAAATGCAACGGCCGCATCGAGAAAAGCACGCTGCGCCATCAATGAACTCTCTCGGCGGACAGTGCGCATTGTACATCCATTGCCGATTCATACGCACCAAGTTATAATTTCATTAAAAATTATAACAAATTTAGTTACAAAAATTATAACGTAACTTATAGTTACATTTAAAAATCTAAAGCTCACTGACCACTTAAACCCAACAAAAAACCTCCATCTACACTGTCATCCAATTAAAACCTCCTTTCTAATTATTTTGTATCCTTCCTACCTTTGTAATTATTTTTATCCTTCTACATGTTTTTCTATTTTATTTCATACACCAATAATTACTTCCTTACAATATTGTGATATTTAAGATTCTAAAGCTAACAACCACCTAGATCTAAAGCTTCCAATCACCTTAACCTTATGTAATGTTATATTTTGAACTAGATCTCCACCCTACATCTTCATACAACAACAAAAACAAGCATAGAAAACAAAATTTCTCCACATTCATTGAAAAAATAGCAATCTCTAGGTGAGAAGGATGTTCACATGATGTTACTAACCATGAAACACTTAATTTGAAGCTAATCACCCCAAATTAAAAATTTGGACAGCACCTCCCCAAGAACAGCGCTGGGCCAGCCCTTCTATGTTCGATCGTACTCTGTTGGCTCGTGGAGGAAGCAGTTTGAGACATGAACCGCTTCTGAATGTTCAGTTCTAAAAGCGGTTTGAGACAAGAACCGCTTCTGAAAATCAGAAACTTTTCAGAAGCGGTTTGAGACAAGAACCGCTTCTAGAACTGAATATTCAGAAGCAGTTCTGGAAGCCCTCTCCGGACCGTTGCCTACGAACCGCTTCTGATGCGAACATCATAACGAGTTCGCACCAAACCGCTTCTAATAGGCGGTTGTGATGCCCGATCTTGTAGTAGTGTATATACCCATTACTCCCATGTCACCCGTCTTTCTATTTAATTACCTCATCTTCTCTCCTTGTCATTGCAAGGGCGGAACCAAGGTCCGTCGTGCTCACCTCCATTGCCCAGTCAGTACTAGCACCTCATGTCGAGGGCAATGAGGTTATTTTGCTTGTACTGACTTCACAAAGTAGCTAAGAGGTGAGTTGGTACTCACGCAGCAGGTCACTTGGCGTGATAGTCAACCGATGTCCTTGTTTGGCCTGAAATTGAAATTTCAGGGCTAGAGGGACCAAATATATTTATTGGCCATTATCCCAAGTTCTAATTTACTAATTAAGCTGCCGCTTAATTTTGAAACATAGTATTGGTATATATTGTTACACCCTTTATAGCGCTCAGGATTGCCGGGAGGAGAGGTGAGCCAGGTGTCCCCCAAGGTGTTTTGCAAAAAAGCCCCTCCATTTCTTCGAAATTACGGATAGGTCCTTCCGGATTACAAATAGGTCCTTCGCGATTTTTTGTGAGGGGAAGATAATTTTTTTTCATCGCGTTTGGGTCCCTGGCGCGGTATTTTACGGAAAAGCATCCCGTTAAGTTCAAATCGTGAACAAGCCCTTTTCTAATTTTTCAGGATAGCGAACAGGTCCAAAAAAATTACAAATAGGCCCCTGCTTCTTACGTCTAGGTCATTTCTCCGTTTTTCCCGGAAAAATGTTTTCGTCACCAAAAAAACTCGGAAGAAATGTTTTCATCACCAAAAAAACATAGATTCGTCGAAGGTTTATAGCAGCTTATCGATTTTGTTGGGAACAATCGCACATCGGTTGTGGAGAGGGCTTGAGCAAGGTTTATAAGGGTGAGGGAGCACCCCCTCATTAAGCTAGCTTTTTGGGGGGAGATGGCCCAAAAGACCTTAGCCCGCTGCTCTGGTTTGGACCTGCGAATGTACTGCAGTCCAACGATTTGGGATCCGGACACGCTAAGGTGTGGCGGTCGATCTCGGTCGTTGGGCTGACATTCGCAGTCAAACAGAGCAATGCTAAGGTCTTTGGACCATCTCCTAAAAGCTAGTTTAATGAGGGGTGCTCCTCACCCTTATTAACCTTGCTCAAACCCTCTCCACAACCGATAGGGATCGTTCCCAACAATCTCCCTCACACATCGGCCGAGATTATCTAGGAACCACAGGGCCACACAGGCTCGATACCAATTGTCAGTCGGACCGCCACACCTTAGCGTGTCCGGATCCCATATCGTTGAACTGCAGTACATTCGCTGGTCCAAACCAGAGCAACGGGCTAAGGTCTTTTGGACCATCTCCCCCTAAAAAGCTAGCTCAATGAAGGGTGCTCCTCTTGACCCTCTACTACACAAGTGTGGGATTTGTTCCCAACAGATTCTTAAGCCAGGTCCTCCTAGCCGTGGTTTTCTAAAAAAAACGCGGATTCGTCGAGGGTTTATAGCAGCCTATGGATTCGCCAACGGGTCCTACTGACCCATTTTATTTAAAAAATACGAATATCGAAAATTCGACCAAATTTCTCGTTTTCTAAAAAAACACAGATTTCATCGAAAGTTTATAGCAGCTCATGGATTCGCCAATGGGTCCTATCGACTTTATAGAACGGCGTAGCGTAGCGCGCTATTATTGCTAGTACATATTACTAGACTAGAAGTTACATGTAGAGTCGTTGCCATAGGTAGTCGAACTGAAACATATGTTGGGCCTATAGAAACAAAACTAAATGGTTTTCCATACCAAATCTTGTACGTAGCTGTAGGAACAAAACTGACGGCAAGCATCTTGTCCTGCCATGTCCAGTCTAAGTACAATTCAGGGGCCCTACCATTATTTCTGGTCGCTCTAGCGTCTTATGAATTGTGATAGCTGGGGTGCTACTTGATAGTGAGCTAAAACCCAAAGTTGAGAATGACTTCTACGAAAAGGCTAAAATACTTTGTTTGTTTCTGCTCTACGGAATTTGACAGAAACTGGCCCAATGGCATTTTTCATTTATGGACTCTACTGAATATACATACAGCAGTGTTTTTTTTTAATTTCTAGGTATGGTAAAATGGTTTTACGCATGCCTTACATGTAATAAACTAGCACGCGTGGTGTAGATCATATTTGTTTTTGGGAATTTTACCACAACTTCGTTGTGCTATCCTGTGACTAACTTTTGCAAAATAAACATTTTATATTCTCGTACTAACCAGCTAGCTAAATGTTTTGTTTCATTGATGCAATCAACACATGGCTATCTTGTCTAGGGGTGAAAACGGATCGGATACGGATGGATAATAGCTCTACCATATTTGTATTCATTTTTTTTCTCGGATACGGATACAGATACGGATAGTCCGGATACGAATACAGATAATATCAAATACAGATATGGATCGAATACGAATCGAATCAGATATGGTTTCGAATATTTATCGGAACATGATAACCCCTTAAATTATGCATAAAAATCAACAAAAACACATAACTAAATGATTTGATCAAAATATTATTGAAAATTAAACAAATGTAAGCATTTTCATTCACTTAGATAATAGTTAGATACCATGTAGCAAACAAAATTATATAAGATTTAGTTTATCACACACATACGATTAATTCATCATACACACAGATTAAAGCACAAAATAAAGGTAATTCTTGCTCAAAGATACAAACGAAGCAAATACATAACATACTAAAAGTTTGATAATACTTAGATATCATGTCTCTAGGAAAAGTATATAATACTTACATGTAATGACTCGAGATTTATATTCTTAGTTGAATTATGTTTAAAATAATGAATTATGTATTTATGAGTTTTATGCATTTTTACCTACTTATTTAATATATTTTCCTATTAAGAATAGGAGGTTTTGAATTTTGAGAAAAATTAAAATCTGATAAAATCTTGAAAATAATTTTTAAATGTTAGATTGTTATTGAAAATTTCGCAAAAAAATTGTAATTTTTGAAGTTGGCTTGCTAATTTTAATAATTGAAACTTGCTTTAGAGATTAATTAAAATAGAAAACAATTCTAAAATTAAGAAAACTTTTTGGGCCAAAAGAATAGTCTTGGTCCAGCCTATATGTATATCTAGATATCCGACCCACCACTATCTGGATTATCCGAAACCGTATCCGTATCCGACGAATAATAAGCTACCGAATCTGTATCCATATCCGACAAAAAAATCCGTATCGTATCAGATCCGATACTATCCGATAAATATCTGATCCAACAGAATCCGTATCCGAAAATATCCAGATCGGTCGAAAAATATCCGATCCTTTTTCATCCCTAATCTTTGCCATTGGGAAACACATATTAATTAGAAAGTGAGAGCTGTTTCTGTGGTGCATCCCCTCAATACGAGTTGCCTATATCTTAAATAAGCGAGGGAGTAAATAATCACTATCAACTATTTATTACTTTAATATTTATTCAACTTTTAAAACGAGATGATGGAAGCACCTCTCTTAGAAAGCTATCCAAATAGAAGAAAATTTTAGTTGTTTTTTTCTAAAATTCCTGGCAAAATTAATTTAGTAACTAGTCACTATAATATTTTTATTCAAACAACTAACCCTCTTGAACACACTGACAGACATAATTGATTGACATGTATAAAAATTAGCATTTAGGGGTAAAAATAAATAGTACGTATATATACCCGTCTACTCTTCCCTTTCATACGTTTCATCACGCTCCAGACCTACTAAGAACAACATCTCCAAATTTTGCTGGCTATAATATCTACTTAATTAGCTAGTGAAACCATGAATCCAACATTTTTTATTAGGAAGATAAATAATAATTTGTCATCAAATGATATTTAACCAATAACATATAAAACGCCAGCTTTCTCACGAAAAGCATCCATCCTGTCAAATGCCAGGGGACCAAATGAGCAAGGTGACAAACGGACTGGATCTCCATACATAGTCATATCGATCCCAACCCAAACCATTACAAGACTTAATTTGATCACCAAAGTATGAGATGAGTTAAATTACTACATGGAGATAGGGGTGGAAAAAAAAACTAGAAACTCGTGAGTTTAACGAGTACTCGGAAACTCAACTCGACTTGACTCGAACTCGTTCCTTAACGAGTCGAGTCGAGTTGGGTTTTGAACTCGTTAAAGTAACGAGTTAAACGAGCGAGCTAATGAGCTTAACGAGTTAGGGAAAAAACACTATAAGTCTGTAACCCTAACCTGTTCCTTCAACCTTCAGACCCGATTCTTTTTCCCCATTTCACATACACAATTCCTCAATTCCCAGCTTGGCTACGTCTTCACCCTTGCCCTTGCTTCCGACAACTTCGCCGCCACTGTGCTCCTCTCCTCCACCGACAAGCAACATAACGAGCTTAACGAGCTAACTTGAGCCAACTCGAGTTTTTAACGAGTCGAGCCGAGTTGAGTTTTCAGCTCGTTAAGAAATCGAGTCGAGTCGAGTTGGCTCGTTATCTTAACGAGTTTAACGAGTCGAGTCGAGTTGGCTCGATATCCAGCCCTACATGGAGAGGAGAAAAATGACTTGCAAAACTAAGAATAATTTTTTGAAAGAAAACAAAAAATTAATAATGATTATTAGAAGCTAATTTAATTTTTCCGTGGAAATGATCGCCATGCATGGAGGAGGAGGCTTGGCGAAGCTTTGGTTGAAGGCGGCGTATTTGTAGATTATGAGACACATCAAGACTTGACGGTGAGGTCTCCGGTGCATCTGTGTTGCATCCATGTAATGTTACAATATTAAGCACATCATGAACAACAGCATGAGTATGTCTCAAGAACGTCCGTAGGGGAGGGCAGGGTTCGAAAAAAAGAGGGATGGCTCTTCTTCCCCTCGCGTCCTCGGTCAGTCGTCTTCGGTCCCCCAAGTTTCTCGGTGGTGCGTCCGAGCGGGGTCTCGCCCTCTCCAATGATCCCCGGTTCAACGTCTTCTCTAAGAAGGGGCCATCTGACCCTGTTAGGTGGTTCCCTGGGATGGGGTGTCTCTTTCGCTCTTGGGTTCTCCTCTCTACCTGCTCGGCGGTTCACCATGCTTCTTCTTCGTCTCATGGATCGTTTCTTCTTCTTGTGGTCTTCAAGAGGTTCTCCTTTCGCCTTGACTCCCGCTCGGTGGCTCTCGCCCTGCATTCCATGCTTGGAGGTGCCCCGGCGGGATTTCATGTGTCGCAGGTCTCTCATACTCATTTTTGTTGCTCAGTAGCTTCTAAGAAAGTGGCCTTTCTCATTCTGCGTCTTTCTAGAGTCATCTCTGAGGACTTCGATCTATCGTTCTTCTTGTGGAGGGATGGTGGTGTGAACTGGAAAAAAGAATTCTTTTATTGGCGTTCGGAGGAGCAGGCATCTTGGTCTTCCCCCAAGCGCCCCCGGTGGAAATCTGTCAACCCGGCTCTTTTGGTTGGCGATCTTCGTCCTCCGATTGAGAAGCTTAGGCTGGACTTCAAGGCTGGGATCTCCTTCCAGCAGGTTACTCTCAAGAAATTCAACTCGGTGGTTTTTCATGGTGCCAAATCTGCCAAAGGCTCCTACTTCTTGCTCGCCTATTTCAGGAGGAACTCTTTTAGACTAGATTGTGATTCGGCTGCTCTGTCCCTATGCTCAATTCTAGGCGGTTATCCTGAGGGATTTCATCTGCTCCCGGTCTCAGGTCTCCATTTTCGGATCTCGGTTGCCAATGGATTGGTGGGCCGGTTCATCTGCTCTATTAAGAGGTTCACCACGCAGCATTTTAATGTTTATTTTGTCCCTTGGAGGGACTCTGATCCGTTCTGGCGTGGTGCCAAAGAGGATCTTATTCTTGCTTCTCAGAGAGATTTTGCCCCCAGCCGTTTTACAGCTAATTTGAGTTCTCCCAGGTCTCTTACTGTGGATCATGGCCTTCGGCACAATTTGAAAAGAGTTTCTTTCATGGCAGATTATTCAGCTCCCAATGTTCATTCTGCTCAGTGCTCCCCAGGATTCATCATAGTCGGTGCGTTCTCATGCCCTATTTTCAAATCTGCCCAGAGTTCATTCCAAATTGGCCGTTTTCTTGGGACTGTCAAAGTTCCCTGTTCTCCTTCAAGTGCTTTGCCTCCTGCAGCGGCTAGCATGTCATCCAATTTGAATCCTTTGGAGCCAGCTCAGGACGGAATTCTTGCTCTTTCGAGTCTTGTGGTGGCGGATCTTCCCATTGTTGTCCCTGGCTCCGCCTTAATGGTTCGTCAGGAGGATGACAGGGGTTTTAGTCTCGGGTGTTGCTTTAGTGCGCCTGTCTCCATCCGTGCTTGGTTTTCTTCCAGCTTTCTCCCTGCCTCTTCCCGCCATCTGAGATCAGGGCTTCATGTTCCTTATTTCTCTGGGCCGTTCAGATCTCATAGTTGCATCAATCCTGGCCTTTCGTTGGGGGGTGGATGTTCAAAGCTCAATCTTCAACGGTGGGGTGAAAGGGCATTTCTGTCCCAACTTGCCTCCTGGAGTCCGCCACCCTCTCTGGCTCTAGGAACCCGCTTCCCTAAAACCTCTTCGTCTTCCCGCGACAAAGAGCAGCCTCCATATCTCTTTTGCCCTCTCGCGCTTCCATCCTCTTCTGTCTCGATGGCAAACTTTGATTTTGATCCGGCAAGGTTCATTCCTCAGCACGTCCTGGTTGAGGACGGCAGTCCTCTCCGGGTGAACAGGACAAATGTTCACATTAGTGGATTTCCGCCCAGGCTCCATGAAGACTGGGTTCTTGTGGTTGATCAAGATGGAGAACTTGTGCCAGAAGACTTTGATGACTTTCTTCTTCAGGTCAGGGACTACATCGAAGGAGACTTCAACTTTCCAGTCATCCAATCGTGTCGCACGATTCTGGGTTTGGGGCTTCTTCAGTTTCAGAGCTCTTTCAATCGAGATCATCTTATCGCTGTTGGTGATCACTTTGTGGGGGGCATTCGGATTAGCTTCATTCAGCACGACAGAGCGCTCAATGCTCAGAACGCTCCTTATGCCAGGATTGGATGGATGATGCTGTTGGGGCTGCCCCTTGATTTAAGGTCTCACGTCTACTTCGAGCAGGCATGTGCCTCTTTTGGACGTCTCGTGAGGTGCCGCATAGATAACAGATTTCTCTCTCATGTTCTTGTGCAATGTCAGTTTGACACCCTCCAGGACATTCCCAGAAGACTTGTCCTCAGGGTTGGCACTGGCCCTAATGGTGCGGCCTCCTCCTGGACGGTTCCGGTGATTATCCTTTTTCACGAGCTTGCGGACGCGAATCTTCTGCCTGATGAGGATCATTTCGAAGATCAGAATCTTCAGCAAGCCCAGCAACCTATCCCAGAGGTTATTTTGCCACCACAAATTTTCCAAGAACTGGCCCAAGGAGATCCGGTATGGGATCAGGCAGTTCAGAATCAGCAGATTCAGGATGCTGGAGAGAACATTTGGAATCAGCCTTTTGGAATTGAGGGCATCCAGGGCCCGGTCATCCAAGAGGAAATGGAGGTAGTTGATTTTTCTGACGAAAAATCTTCGCTGGTGGAGTCGCTCTCTCAGGGCCAGGAAGGGATGCTTTCTCTGTCAGGTGATCGGACCTCACCTTCCAATTTGTAGCCTATTTCGCTGTCCTCTTCTCGGGAGCTTACGGTCTGCAGCGTCTTCCCATCCTCTTTCCTGATCAGAATTCTCAATGATTCTGTCACGGAAGGGTCAAGTTTCAGGTTTTTGGTTCCCACAAATTTCTCCCTACTTCGGCTGTTAAGATCATTTGACATGGCCAGTTTGGTTAAGTTCAACCTATCTTACCCTGCAAGGGCAACAACTCCTCTTCGGCTGATGTGGCATAAGTCTTGGCACCGAAACTTTGGCATGAGGGATCCCGCTCTGCCCTGGGTTAATGTTGTTCTGCCGAGTTGTCACAGCAGGATTGCCGTGGTCTATGAAAGGAAAAGAAAGGCGTCTCGGGCCTTCGAGGCAACCCTCCCTGCTGATTTGTTCTCCTCAAGCTGGATGGATGTTCAGGCTCAACAATGTCTTGCTTCTTGAAGTAGGAGAAGTGCAAGACTGCAGGCTAAATACAAAGGAATAAAGCAACCTAGTGTGGCCTCTCTCTTCAAGAGATCCAAGACTTAGGCTTTCAAGGAATACTCGACAGTGTCAAACCCCTCTGGTAACCCTCTAAGTCAACACGTCCTTTCCCATTTTCCCTCCATTAAGGAGGTTCAAGAATTAAGAGGCAATACCCCTTTGATTCCTGTCCAGGTCATTCAAAAGGTAGCAGTGAGAAATGTGGGCTATCTCCTGAGGAGGTTGCCCAGGGGGTCCTCTTCAAAAGAATCAATTTGGGATGATGGGTTCTGCTGCAGTTCTTTCGACGATTTTGGAGGCGTCGGTGTCTTTGGATTGTCTTCTTTGCCAGCTGGTTTTCCTTTTTTTGGGTCTTTTGGGTCTCGTTCTGGTTGTGAACCTTCCTTTCTGCTTAATGTATTCTATGGATTGGCTCTGTATGTTTTGCTATGTCTATGGTCTGCTAGTTCAGCTCTGGCAGTTAGTTTGGAAGGATTTGTGGATTTGCGATGCGCATCCTCGGTGCCTTCTGTGGGTTCAGTTCTTTCATCCTTTCTCCTTATTGCTTTCCCCCATGCACTGGGTTGATTCCCCTAGCATGCGCCTCTCGAGCAGCTTCACTCCCTCTTGTTATAATGAACAGCCACACTAAAAGACGTAATTGGTCCATTCTGAACTGGAATGTCAGAGGCTTAAATGATCTGGCTAAATGCAACTTACTCCGTCAAAAAATCCAAGATGCTGGTTGCTCTGTGATATCTATCCAGGAAACTAAATGCTCCATAATTAATCATTCGGTCTTGAAAAGTTTCGCCCCTAAGAAATTCAATCAATTCTCCTTCTTTCCTTTGGCTAGGGCTTCTGGAGGCATTCTGATTGCTTGGGTTGGTTCCATCCTCTCGGGCCAGATCATTTTTAGCTTTCCTTTCGCCCTTGGGGTGAAATTCACCTCCATTCACGATCACAAATGTTGGAATATGATCTCTATTTACGGCACCTGTGCGGCCCTGGCCAAAGCTCAGTTCTTGGCCTGGCTCTCCAACCTGGCCATCCCAGATGATGAAGACCTCATTATTTTGGGAGACTTTAATCTTTACAGATCTTCCTTGGATAGAAACAAGCCGGAAGGGAGGCCAAATGAGGCGTCAATGTTTGACAATATTATCTCTTCGCTTGGTCTTATTGAGATTCCCCTTAAAGGTCTGAGGTTCACCTGGAGTAACATGCAAACCATTCCCCTTTGGGAGCAACTGGATTGGTGCTTTACCTCCCCGCACTGGTCGCTTTCTTTTCCTGCAACGCTTTGGTTGCCGTTGTCTCGTACCATGTCTGATCACGTTCCTTGTGTGGCTCAGATTCGAACCTTCATCCCAAAGCCTACCATCTTTAGATTTGAAAATTGTTGGCTTGAGCGGCACGATTTCTTGGAGACCGTTCAGCAGGTTTGGAACCTCCCCGACATCGAAGGGCCCTTCACTGAGATCATTGTCAAGATCAAGCTTGACCGTCTTCGGCTCAGGCTTCAGGTTTGGCGGAAGAGTTTGTCCCTCATTACAAATCAAGCCTCTAACTGCTCTCAGTTTATCGGGGTTCTGGACATTATCAAACAGAATAGGCCCCTTCACATTCATGAAAACAATTTCAGAGCTATTCTCAAAGACAGGTTGGTCACTTTGCTGAATTGGCAGAATACTTACTGGAGAAATCGTTGTAAGATTCAATGGGTCCAGCTAGGTGACGAGAACACAAAATATTTCCACAGCAAGGCTACCGAAAGATATCGTCATAACCTCATCACTTCCCTCATTGCTGGTAATGGGGATATCATTTAAGATCATCAAGCCAAAGCTAATCTCCTCTTTGATTTCTTTTCGACCAGAATGGGCTATTCTGACAATTTACCTATGCTGTTCGACTTGGAGAACCTGGTCCCCGTAGGAATGATCTTCATTGGATAATATCTCCCTTCACCACCCAAGAGATTGACGATGCAGTCCTTCATTTCCATTCGGATAGTGCTCCCGGACCAGACGGTTTCAATGGGAAAATTTACAAGAATTGCTGGCACATTATCAAACAAGATTTCTACAAGCTCTGTCAGAAGTTTTACGAAGGATCGATCTCCCTGACTTTAATTAATCAATCCTTCATTGTCATGATCCCAAAGTGCAATAATCCAGAATCCCCCAATGACTTTAGACCTATTTCCTTACTTAACCTCTCGATTAAGTTGATTACTAAACTGCTTACCTCGAGACTTAATTCCGTCATGACCAAGCTGGTCCATAACAATCAATACGGTTTCATCAAGGGGAGATCCATTCAAGACTGCTTGGCTTGGACTTACGAATACATTCACCTTTGCCATGCCTCTAAGGACAAAATTGTGATTCTCAAACTGGACTTTGCTAAAGCTTTCGACACAATTGAGCATAATGCTATCATCTCAATGCTTGCTGCCCTTGGCTTCCCAAATACCTGGTTGATGTGGATGAAGGAGATTCTGGGCTCGGCTTCCACCTCTGTGCTTCTCAATGGTGTCCCTGGTAGGTCTTTTCGATGCAAGAAAGGCGTTAGGCAAGGTGACCCCATATCCCCTCTGTTGTTTGCCATTGCCGCTGATCTGCTACAGTACATCCTCAATGCGGCTAAGCAAGCTGGTCTAATTTCTTCACCCATCAACCTGGACCACCAAGGAGACTTCCCGATTATTCAATACGCTGATGACACTATCATATTCATCAAAGGTTGTCAGAATGATATTTTCACTGTTAAATGTTTGCTCCAATCATATTCGGCGGCCGCTGGTCTCAAAATTAATTTTGCCAAATCAACGATCATTCCCATTAACATGCTAGACTCAGAGATTGAACTCATGGCCAGGATTATGGGGTGCAAAATTGACAAGTTCCCCTTTATGTATCTAGGCCTTCCCATGGGATACATCAGACCTCGGATTAAGGACTTCGAATTCATGATTAACAGGATCCGCAATAGAGTGGCTTCGTTTTCTCCTCTTCTCTCTCACATGGCATCCTACGCTATGTGCTGCCTTAATCTTCCCTCTGCTTTCATCAATAGAATAGACCAAGCTAGGCGAATTTGCTTGTGGGGAAAAATGAGATCAATGGTTATAGTAAATCTATGATCAAATGGGAGAAAGTCTGTAGGCCCAAGAACAAAGGTGGTCTCGGGGTCATCAACTTAAGGACTCACAATAATGCTCTCCGGCTCAAGTTTTTACATAAATTCTTCAATAAAAAAGACATTCCCTGGGTGAATATGGTTTGGTCAGTCCACTACCGTTCGACCCTTCCTCAAGTGGCTGCTAGTAGAGGTTCGTTCTGGTGGAAAGATGTGCTTAATCTTCTTGATCAATTTAGAGGGATTGCCCAATGTCAAGTGGGGAAAGGAGACACGGTTCTTTTTTTGGAGGATGTTTGGAACAATATGCATCTCAGCTCGACATTCCCACACCTCTTCTCCTTTGTCAAAAATTCTCAATTGGATGTGCGCTCTTTCATTCTCAATCCGGCCATCTCCATCAATTTCCATCTGCCCCTGTCAGACCAGGCTTTTCAAGAGCTTCAAAGCCTGCACTCTCTGATCCAAGGGATCCATATTACCTCTGAATCGCTGGATGAGTGGAGTTATATATGGAAGTCAAAGGAGTTCATTCCTAATTTATTCTATAAGAGGGTCTTCTCTGCCATGACTGCTCCTACTCCTATTTCCTGGATTTGGAAAGGGAAATGTTCCACTAAATTGAAAATCTTTGCTTGGCTTCTTTGCTGGGACCGGCTCAACACTAGGAATATTCTCAGAAGGAAAAAGTGTTATCTCCCGGATCTTGATTATGATTGCGTGTTGTGTAACCAGACGGTCGAGGAGTCCAGAGACCACCTATTCTTTCAATGCCACTTTAGCACTGCTTGTTGGAATGCCCTGAACATCCATTGGAATCAGAACTCCGACATTTTCCAAAAAATTATGGAAGCTAGCTCTAATGAGGACAGCCCTTTTTTCATGGACATCTTCATGATTGCGTCTTGGGGCCTTTGGAAGCAACGGAATGATCGGATCTTCAGAGCTGCCCCTATTAATATCATTGCGTGGAAAGAATGGTTTCATGACGAACTGCGTCTTCAATCTTATCGAGTCAAAACTAATCTCAGAAGCTCTCTTCTGGCTTGGGGCCTTAGGCTAGGCTAGTTTTTGCTTCTCTTCTTTTCGTTCTCTTTTGGTTCTTTTCGGTTTTTTTTCTTCTCTCTCTCCCCCGTTTTCCTTTCTGTTCCACTTTCTGTCTCTCCCCCTGGCTGGCCTCTCGCCGGCCGTTCTCTGTATTTCCGTCTTCGGTGGCTTAATTGATCTTCCGGGGCTTCCCCTAGGGCTTTCGTTTCAAAATATTAAGCACATCATGACTGACCATGGCACAACCATATTAGATTCTACTGCAGGTTGCATTTTTATAGTATAAGCCAGTGTGGCTTGCTTGGTCAATTTTGTTTATTCTAGAGAACAGCTTATATGCCCAAGAATTAGTCATGTTTTTGTAGTATAGCTTAATGAAGTTCACCTGAACAAAATATTGTGTTTGTGGTCTAGGGAGAAATGCCAAGTGTATTGCAAAATACATGCGTCTATAACAAGAATTTACTAGAGGGCAAAGAAGCATAAAAAGAGAAACAATGTATCATCTCATATTTTGCTCTTTTGTGTAACATCCCTAAATTTGGATTATTTAAATTTAAATGGTTTAATTGAATTTTTGAGAATTTTTGGAATTTATTTGGATTTATTTGAATTTCTGGAATTAACCTTTCTTTGAAAGTTAATTTAATAATAGAAAAGTTTTAATAAAATATAAATGGAAATATTTTATTTGAGTTTAAAATGTTGTAAAGTATTTTCTAGAATTTTTCGAATTTTTACGATATTTTAGAAGCCTCAAATAATTAAAATGAATTTTTGGAATTATTTTAATTGGAAAAGCTTAATAAAATGTGATGAGCGATAATGGGCGAGCCCATTCTTGTCCGCCCACCCACATCGCGAGAACCCTAAGCGCCGCTTGATCTCGGCCATCCAATCGAGGATCGTGCGGTTGAGGTTGCCGCGCCGTTTAGATCCTCGGTTACCTCACTTGCCGCATTGCCGTCGGCGCTCGATTCAACAACAAGCGCATTGAAAGCGCCGTTTAAACACGCACGCCGAGGCTATAAAGCCCATTGGTTACCTCGCCGGACCCTCCTTTGCTCCGCGCTCATTTCGCCCCATCGCATTCGCCGTAGCTCGCCGCCGGTTGCTCGCAATCGCTCGCCGTAGTTCCGAGACCTTTTCGCCGTGCTTTGCGCACCCTCCGGTAAACTTTCGCCGCCGTTGAAGCCACCGGAGCATTCCTCGCAAGGAGCTGTGTCGGAGGAGTCGTTCCGTGTCACCGGAGAAGCCCCGGAGCGCCATCGCCTTGGTCGTCTTCCACCTCTCTGGCAACCCAACTCCGCCGCGCCATCGTCGAGACCAGGAGCTTCGACAACCGTCCGATCATCGTCGAACGACTGCGATTGAGCCACGTCTTCTCTCACCAGTGAGTTTCATTTTCAACTCGTAGCCGTAGATCTAGAGATGAATGGCTAGGATAGTGCCACATGCCCGTAGCGGGATCGCCCACGTGTGCTCAAAACTGTGATAGATAATAGCCGTCAGATTCAAGTTGGATGGTTTAGATTCAACCACGTAGTCATGTTAATAGTAAACCCCATCTTCATTTATCAGCCGTTAGATTCCGATCGTATGGATCTTGTTTCGCCACGTAGCGATAACCTTAGATTAGATTAAGCAAATAGCGCTAGATTGATTTGATCTGGATCGTTGGATTTTAGTTGAGTGGTGTTGATGCGTCCACGCGTCACACACCGGGGGTAGCCACGTCGCCGATCGACATGCGTAAATTAGAATCAATCCGGACCGTTGATTTTGAAATTAACGCTCGGGATCGCGCCGCGCGCCGGGCCAGAACCGTGTTGACGCGTGTCGTGCGAGAGCCGAAGCGTCGATGCAGCTGCCATCGCTGTCGACGTCATCGGATGAATGCCAACCGTCCGATCGTGATCTGATGGTCACGATGAAGCCACGTGGTAGAGTAAAAACCGAAGCGTCGCTTTAATGTTAGCAATTCATTTTAGATCGGATGGTCGAGATTCAATCAACCTTTCAGTTGATAAATTGTCACCGCGTGTCGTCGGATCGGCGTTAATTTTTCAGCAAGCGATTAAGATGTTGCCACGTATTTACCCCGGGATAAATCCGAGCCGAAGCGCCGTAGTGATCTCAGCTGTTCATTTTAAATCGGACGGACGAGATTAAATCAAATCTCGGTTGATAGTTCATCGCCACGTGTCGCAACGAGATTTTGCCACGTGTCGCGATCGGATCATGCCACGTCACCAAGTGGGACCCACTTGTCAGTCCTCTCACAGTAAATGATGACGTCATAATTCCGATTTTCATAGAAAAATAATTCGGCCGAAAATGGTTTTGGTGCTGACATCATAAATGGTCATGCTGACGTCATAAATGCTGAATTTTCAGCATAAAAATAAATAAAGAAATTCGGTTTATTCTTTTTGATTTATTTTAAAACTTCAAATGACTATAACTTTTGCGTTTTAACTCCGATTTGAGTGATTTCAATTTCTAAAAATTTGTAAAATCAAGGTTTATTTATTGGTGATTTTTGTAGAATTTTTAGAGTTGAGTTTGTTCACTGGAAAATATATTTATTGTGTGAACATATGATTTGCGTAGACGTTGATTTGCCGGAGACTTACGAGGGGGAATTCTTAGAGGAAAATGAAGCTTCGAGCTAGGATCAGCAACTCTTTGAAGGCAAGTTGTGCTTTGACCATGTTGCCCCTAAATTTTGAAAATATATTTTATTTCAAACTATGCATGCTAATTCAACTAAAAATGGATTTAAATACTTTGGGTGAATTAGCTAATTAACCTAATTGTTTATGCCACCTTGTTATTATTATTCATATGCCATGATTCCTTGATAACCTAAGTTTGGTAATGTTAGTTGGTTGATAATATTGTGCCAACACGGGAGGCTTGACCGTGAATAGTTGCTTAGCCATGCTTATAACGTGAACAATTTTGTTTGGATTACAAAAACAACATTGACTAAAGAATAGTGAATGCATTTCTGATAAGAGAGCAACTACCACACGCTATACCGTTGGGAATCACTTCCAGCGGTATAGCATGTTTCGTGGAGTTCACGGGTAAGTTTCACTACTAGGTTTCACGGGTAAGTTTCATGATGTTTCACGGATAGGTTTCATGGGTTTCATGAGGTTTCAAGTTTCATAAGGTTAGTATTTCATTAAAAAAGTCTCATAGATAAGTTTCAGCAAAGGTTTCATCGAGACTGACACAATGCTAAACTTTTTAATGAACACGAACCTTATGAAACTTGAAACCTCATGAAACCCATGAAACTTATCCGTAAGACATCATGAAACTTACTCGTGAAACCTGGTAATGAAACTTACCCGCGAACCTAATGAACCATGGTATACCGTTGGAAGTGATTCCCAACGGTATACCGTTTGGTAGACTTTCTGTTCTGATAAAAGGTGGAATGATGTTAGTATTGATAATGGAATGTAGAGACCTGTGTGGTTCTACATGAAGGATGATTACGGGCATGTGTTGCACTGTTAATAACTTGGGGGTGAAATTGATTTAGACTAGGGCAAGTGGACCGAGGCTTTGTGCCAGGTTGGCATGTGTGGCAACTGGGGTGGGTTGAGTGTTGTGAGGGCCTGTGTGCCAAAATCGAGAGAAGGAAGTCTTGCCTTGGTCCAGTTAAGGACTTCACCTTGCAAGCCTTTGACTGAGTCTCGTACAACCACATGTCTGAATGGGAAGACCTAGTCTAGTAGGATTCTGATGTCTTACCTTTGATACCTCGATGTGGCACTTACACGGGGTAACTGTATGGGGGAGCGTGCCTGTGCTACGGCTTGGTACCCGTCCAATGGTGTCTGTCGGTCCTATACTTCGGCTCTGAGTGAGGAAGTGATAGTGAAGGCAACCTGGAGAGGTTCTTAGGTGGAGATAGAAGTCTCTAAAAAGCTTTGTTACGGTCAATTGCCTTTGTGGTATGCGACTGTATCTTGTGGGTAAAGTGTATAACCTCTGCAGAGTGTCAAAACTGTTCGAATAGCCAAGTCTACGGTACTGGACAATACTCGGGGATTAAGTCAAGGGGTAGTGTTTGAAAATAAAATGTGGTGAAAGGCTGTGTGCCAAGGTTAATGATGAATGTTGATTAGGGACTGTGTGTTCAAAATAATGTGGAAAACAACTTGATATATATATTGGTTATATGGTTTTGATGCTTTCAATCTAAATAGATAGTAGTTTAAAATATTGTCGCAAAAGCAAAATAACTAGTAAAGCCATTCCTTTGTAACATGCCATGCATGTAGTAATAGAACTTCATTCTGTGCATGACTTGTTGAGTACGGTGTGTACTCACCCTTGCGGACAAAATTTACCAGAAGAGGAGACTACGCCTGCATACGAGGAAGAGTTCATCGAAGAGCCGGATAACTAGGGAATCAAGCCTCTGTCAGGGCACCTGTGGCAGGAGATGGAGCACTACGAAGATTTATTTTTCCGCTGTTGAACTTTTGTTACTTTGATTATTGTAAGCCTTGCGTGGCATACTATTGTAAGGATGACCATAAGGTCGTACACTCGTTTATATACATCTTTGAAGTACTTTAATGTTAATCTGCTGTGTATGTATTGGTAAGTTAAACCCTGTTTAGCCTGTGTGCACTAGCGCGATCCTGGACTAGTGCAAAGTACACAAAGTGTCCAGATTTGCAAATTCGGGCCACGATAGAGATGGTATCAGAGCATATTGACTGTAGGTCTTGACCCTAGATAGTTTGGCCATTCTTTAGGAACTGCAAAATTATTTTCTAAAGCGAAAATTTGACTTGAAGAATAACGAGTTCTTGACTTATCTTATTCTTCCATTCCTTTTCCCTTTTGCTAAAATTTCTATCTTTCTCCGCCGATTTAAGTTGAAAATCTTACCTCAGTTGTCTTGAATAGATAACGATGTTTCACACTTTAGGAGAAAGCACTGAGTGCCGTTGTTGAACCTAAAGATCGTGAAGACAGGAATCGTCGAGCTCAAGGAAAGAGTGCCGATGAAGTATTCCAGAAGGTAGAAGAACTAGTGCTGATGAAGTGTTCAAGAAATTTGAAGAATCAGTGCTTGAATAGTTGTTGAGACTCATGTGTGAGAGTCGCGTCTGTCTAAGATAGAAGTATTACCCTCTTATACAGTAGATTATTGTGTGTTTAGGATAATTTGGTTTTCCTTTTTTGTTGAGTGTGCAGTATGCGTTGCAGAGCTTTTAGGCTTGAATAAGCAACCATACCAAGTTAGTAATTGTTTGCTTAAGCTTTTGAGTCAAATCTTCTCCCCGCATAAGATTCTTGTGTACCTGTCTATTCTATCTCTTCCTTTCCTATAAAACATTATTGTTCTTCAGATGGTGAACACGCGTGGAAACAGTGGAGCCGGAGGAAGCAACATGCAACAGAGAAGCATCAATAATGAAGCACCTAACCCTCAACCTGCACCACCAGTTGACATGAGCAACCTAGGAGCTTTCTTGACCGCCCAGACCCAACTCATGCAGACGATGATGCAACAGATGCAAGAAATGCAGAATGAAGCTGCCGCCAACAATCTTAACAACAATCAGGCTATGCACCATGGACATGATTCTAGGTTGTCCGATTTCATGAGGACAAGGCCTCCAACATTCTCTGGAAATGTCAATCCTATCGAAGCAGATGACTGGCTGCGGACAATTGAAAGGAAGCTGCATATAACCCAATGTGTCGACAATGAGAGAGTCCTGCACGCCTCTCATCAATTGGAAGGGACTACCGCAGAATGGTGGGAAAATTATTGTGCTTCCCACGAGCATCCTCAGGAGATTACCTGGGAGGAGTTTGCTGTTACCTTTCGCCAATATCATGTACTGGAGGGTATGATGGAGCTCAAAAAGGAAGAATTTAGGTCTTTGAAGCAGGGAGGCCAGTCAGTGGCCGACAATCTGAACAAATTTACCCAGCTTGCACGCTATGCTCGGGAGGACGTAGCAACTGACAAAGCTAGACAGTCTCGATTCATGAAGGGATTGAACTCTGGGCTTCAAGTGGGACTGATCACCCACACATTCCCTGATTTTCAGGAACTAGTCAATAAGGCCCTGATCCTGGAGGACAAGCGCAAAGAGTTGGAAGATAACTGTAAGCGCCATATGGCTCAGCAAGGGAATCGTCAAGGCGATGAGGCGAGAATAGCATCTCCATGATTCACGGAGTTTCAGCCGGAAGCGATGCGAAACACCATTACTGCCGTGACCAACCGGTCAATCCTCGAACACACGCAAGAGCCATCAGTCAAGCTGCAGGAAATCCATCAATTGCAGGAAGACGCTGCTATAACTGCAATGAGATGGGGCATTTCGCCAATACCGTCCCAAGAAGGAGGAGTTACCTATGCCTTTAACTTGGGTATCGCCGACTAAAACTCTGTTCAAGGAGGAAGCCGAGACACCAGATAAGTGGGCGCACCTCAATCGATTGTACGAGGAAAAGTCAACCACATCACGGCAGATGAGGTCCAGAACGCCACGGATGTTGCATTGGAAACGATCGACGTCGACGCTGTCGCTGATCCGCAAGAAGACAACTCTCTCTTCGCTAACCAAGATCAGGAGATCAGAGATAGCTATCCAAGAGCCTGCAATCCACCGTTCGACATCTGCAGTGAAGACTTTGAAGAGGAGGATTAACCAGATGTCTAGGATCATGTTTTCCCCAGTCTTTGCCTATGGTGTTTTGGACTTTGTTTCGTCAAGTTTATTTGTCAGTTTAATGTCTCCGTTGCTACATGACCTACGGGTCCAACTTTTGTACTAATGGGCCATGTCGAGCAGTACTCTGAAATCGATTTTTATTTATCGCATGGTTATGGTCCATACTGATATGATCTGTGTGTACTAGCTATTGACCCAGCTTATTTCATGAATATGATGGAATATCTGGATAAGTTTGTCGTCGTATTCATTGATGACATTCTAACTTACTCCAAGATAGAAGAAGAGCATGCTGGACATTTAAGAATGGTTTTGGAAAAGTTAAGAGAAAAACCAATTGAATGCAAAATTTAGCAAATGTGACTTTTTGAAAAAGAAGGTTGAATTCCTAGGCCATGTAATGACTACCGAAAGAGTAGCTGCTGATCCGAAGAAAGTAGAGGCAGTATTACAATGGGAGCAACTAAAGTCAGTTACTCGGATTAGAAGTTTTCTTGGTATGGCGGGATATTACCACCGGTTCATTGAAGGTTTTTCATCGATTGCTAGACCTCTTACGCAATTGTTGAAAAAGGAGAAAAAGTTTATGTGGGCCTTCGACGCCGAAAAAGAGTTTCCAAGAGCTGAAGAAGCGTTTAACCCGCACTGTTTTGGTGTTGCGAATACTAAGGATAATTTTGATATATCTTTGTGATGCTTCGTCGAGGGACTTGGATGTGTCTTGATGCGAGCGGCAAAGTAGTAGCTTATGCATCAAGGCAGTTAAGGCCACATGAGCAGGATTACCCAACTCATGATTTAGAGCTAGCTGCTGTAGTGCACGCTCTAAAAATATGGCGTCATTATCTTATTGGAAACCGATGTGAAATATATACTGACCATAAAAGTTTAAAGTATATATTTACTCAATCGGATCTTAATATGAGGTAGAGAAGATGGTTAGAGTTAATCAAGGATTACAACATCGGAATTCACTACCATCTAGGAAAAACAAACGTGGTGGCAGATGCTTTGAGTCGGAAAAGCTATGGCTTGAATTTAATAATAGCAGAAGATCAGACTGATTTATGTAAAGAACTTCAGAAGTTAAGATTGGAAGTCGTACCAGAAGGGTATTTAGCTACCTTGGAGGTTAAGCCGACCCTAGAAGAGCAGATCAGGGAAGGTCAGAAGAATGATGACAAGATAAATAGAATTAAATCCAAGATGGACGAAGATTTAGCCAAAGACTTCAGAGTAGATGAGCAGGGTACTTTGTGGATAAAGAATAGAATCTGCGTACCCCATAAACCCGAATTGAAGCAGTTGATATTAGAAGAAGCACATGATTCCAAATACTCCATTCACCCCGGAAGTGCTAAATGTATCAGGATTTAAAAGAAAGATTTTGGTGGCCGAACATGAAGAAAGAAGTAGCTGAGCATGTAGCATTATGCGATGTATGCTAAAGAGTCAAAGCCATGCATCAGAGACCAACAGGACTGCTACAACCACTAAAAATACCAGAATGGAAATGGGAGGAAATCGGGATAGATTTCATCACCGGTTTGCCAAGGACTCAAGGTGGATATGACTCCATATGGGTCATAGTGAATCGGTTAACAAAGGTTGCACATTTCATACCTGTAAAAACAACTTATTCTGGAGATAAGTTAACGAAACTGTACATCGCAAGAATTGTGTGTTTGCACGGTGTACCTAAGAAGATAGTATCGGATAGAGGTACCCAATTTACCTCAAAATTTTGGGATAAGTTGCATACGGCAATGGACACCCGTTTGAACTTCAGTACAACATACCATCCATGCAGCATGATGGTCGGTGAAGGGGTTAACCAGATAATTGAAGATATGCTAAGAGCTTGTGCATTGTCATATACCACATCGTGGGATAAATGCTTGCCATATGCCGAGTTCAGTTACAACAATAGCTATCAGGCTAGTTTAAAAATGTCGCCTTTTGAAGTTTTGTATGGTCGACCGTGTTGAACACCTTTGAATTGGAACGAGACGGGAGAACATCATGTTTTTGGACCAGACATACTCTCAGATGCAGAGGAGAACATTGCTCTGATAAGAGAAAGGTTGAAGACTGCACAGTCTAGGCAAAAGAGTTACGCAAATAACCGACGCCGTGATTTGAGTTTTGAAACAGAAGACTATGTTTATCTCAAGGTCACGCCACTTAAAGGAGTGAAAAGGTTTCATGCAAAAGGAAAACTTGCCCCAAGGTATGTGGGACCATTCAAGATCTTGAGCCGCAAAGGAGGCGTTGCATACCGCCTAGAAGCGCCATGATCTTTAGCAGAGTACATGATGTGTTCCATGTGTCGCAGATTGAAGAAATGTTTGCGAGTACTGGGAGGAAGCGAGCACCTATAGAAGCTATTGAACTGCAAGAGGATTTAACTTACAAGGAACATCCAGTGAAGATTTTAGACACCATGGATCGTGAAACCAGAAACAAATCAACCTACTTCTGCAGAGTTCAGTGGAGCAACCACTCAGAAAGTGAAGCAACTTGGGAGCACGAGGAAGATTTGAAGAAGGAGTTTCCCAACCTCTTCTCTAGTCAGCCCTGAATCTCGGGGTCGAGATTTTGTTAAGGGGAGATTTGTAACATCCTAAATTTGGATTATTTAAATTTAAATGGTTTAATTGAATTTTGAGAATTTACGAATTTATTTGGATTTATTTGAATTTTCGAATTAACCTTTCTTTGAAAGTTAATTTAATAATAGAAAAGTTTTAATAAAATATAAATGGAAATATTTTATTTGAGTTTAAAATGTTGTAAAAGTATTTTTTAGAATTTTTTCAGAATTTTTTCGATATTTTAGGAGCCTCAAATAATTAAAATGAATTTCGGAATTATTTTAATTAGAAAAGCTTAATAAAAGCGATGAGCGATATGGTCGAGCCCATTATTGTCTTGCCGCCACCCACATCGCGGAACCCTAAACGCCGCTTGATCTCGGCCATCCGTCGAGATTGTGCGGTTGAGGTTAGCCGCTGCTAAATCGCCTCGTCCGTCCGATCTTCGCCGCGTGTACGCTCGGGATAGCTCCACGTCGCCCTTCGGTTACCTCCGCCGCCGCCGCTGCCGTCGACGCTCCAGTTCAGCAACCGACGCATTGAAACGCCATTTAAGCACGCACGCTGAGGCTATAAAGCCCATTGGTTACCTCGCCGGACTCTCCTTTGCTCCGCGCTCATTTCGCCCCATCGCATTCACCGTAGCTCGCCGTCGGTTTCTCGCAATCGCTCGCCGTAGTTCTGAGACCTTTTCGCCGTGTTTTGCGCACTCTCCGGTAAACTTTCGCCGCCGTTGAAGCCACCAGAGCATTCCTCACAAGGAGCCGCGTCGGAGGAGTCGTTCCGTGTCACCGGAGAAGCCCCGGAGCACTATTGCCTTGGTCGTCTTCCACCTCTCCAGCAACCCATCTCCGCCACGCCATCGTCGAGACCAGGAGCTTCGACAACCGTCCGATCGTCACCGAATGACTGCGATTGAGCCACGTCTTCTCTCACTAGTGAGTTTCATTTTCAACTCGTAGCCGTAGATCTAGAGATGAATGGCTAGGATAGTGCCACGTGCCCGTGTCGGGATCGCCCACATGTGCTCAAAACTGTGATAGATAATAGCTGTCGGATTCAAGTTGGATGGTTTAGATTCAGCCATGTAGTCATGTTAATAGTAAACCTCATCTTCATTTATCAGCCGTTAGATTCCGATCATATGGATCTTGTTTCGCCACGTAGCACTGATAACCTTAACCACTAGATTCACTTAAATAGCGCTAGATTGATTTGATCTGGATCGTTGGATTTTAGTTGAGCGGTGTTGATCGTCCGCGTCACACAATCGGGTAGCGTCGCCGATCGAGATCGTAAATTAGAATCAATCGCAGTTGATTTTGAAATGCCTTCGGGATCGCGCCGTCTTGGGCCGAAACCGTGTGGCGTGTCGTCGAGAACCAAAGCGTCGGTACGGCCGCGTGGGTAATTGTCGGCGTCATCGGATGAATGCGGCCGTCCGTCGTGATCTGATGGTCACGATGAAGCCACGTGGTAGACTAAAAACCGAAGCGTCGCTTTAATCTTAGCCATTCATTTTAGATCGGATGGTCGAGATTCGATCAACCTTTCAGTTGATAAATTATCGCCGCGTGTCGATCAGATCTGGCCGTTAATTTTTCAACCGACGGTTAAGATGTTGCCACGTATTTACCCCGGGATAAATCCGAGCCGAAGCGCCGTAGTGATCTCAGCTGTTCATTTTAAATCGGACGGACGAGATTAAATCAAATCTCGGTTGATAGTTCATCGCCACGTGTCACAACGAGATTTTGCCACGTGTCGCGACCGGATCATGCCACGTCACCAAGTGGGACCCACTTGTCAGTCCTCTCACAGTAAATGATGACGTCATGCTGACGTCATGCTGACGTCATAATTCCGATTTTCTTAGAAAAATAATTCGGTCGAAAATGGTTTTGGTGCTGATATCATAAATGGTCATGCTGACGTCATAAATGCCGAATTTTCAGTATAAAAATAAATAAAGAAATTCGGTTTATTCTTTTTGATTTATTTTAAAACTTCAAATGATTATAACTTTTGCGTTTTAACTCCGATTTGAGTGATTTTAATTTCTAAAAATTTGTAAAATCAATATCTATTTATTGGTGAATTTTGTAGAATTTTTAGAGTTGCGTTTTCTCATTGGAAAATATATTTATTGTGTGAACATATGATTTGCGTAGACGTTGATTTGCCGGAGACTTACGAGGGGGAATTCTTAGAGCAAGATGAAGCTTCGAGCCAGGATCAGCAACTCTTTGATGGCAAGTTGTGCTTTCACCATGTTGCCCCTAAATTTTGAAAATATATTTTATTTCAAACTATGCATGCTAATTCAACTAAAAATGGATTTAAATACTTTGGGTGAATTAGCTAATTAACCTAATTGTTTATGCCACCTTGTTATTATTATTCATATGCCATGATTCCTTGATAACCTAAGTTTGGTAATGTTAGTTGGTTGATAATATTGTGCCAACACGGGAGGCTAGACCGTGAATAGTTACTTAGCCATGCTTATAACGTGAACAATTTTGTTTGGATTACAAAAGCAACATTGACTAAAGAATAGTGAATGCATTTCTGATAAAAGGTGGAATGATGTTGGTATTGATACTGGAATGTAGAGACCTGCGTGGTTCTACATGAAGGATGATTACGGGCATGTGTTGCACTGTTAATAACTTGGGGTGAAATTGATTTAGACTAGGGCAAGTGGACCGAGGCTTTGTGCCAGGTTGGCCTGTGTGGCAACTGGGGTGGGTTGAGTGTTGTGAGGGCTGTGTGCCAAAATCTGAGAGATGGAAGTCTTGCCTTGGTCAGTTAAGGACTTCACCTTGCAAGCCTTTGACTGAGTCTCTCGTACAACCACATGTCTCGAATGGGAAGACCTAGTCTAGTAGGATTCGATGTCTTACCTTTGATACCTCGGGGTGGCGATTACAGGTAAGCTTGTATGGGGGCGTGCGTGCTACTGGCTTGGTACCATTCAACGGTGTCTGTCGGCTCTATACTTGACTCGAGTGAGGGAAGTGATAGTGAAGGCAACTTTGGAGAGGTTCTTAGGTGGAGATAGAAGTCTCTGAAAAGCTTTATTACGGTCAATTGCCTTTGTGGTATCTGTTGTATCTTGTGGGTAAAGTGTACAACCTCTGCGAGTGTCAAAAGCTGTTGAATAGCCGAGTCCACGGTACTGGACAATGCTCGGGGATTACAGTCAAGGAGTAGTGTTTGAAAATAAAATGAGGTGAAAGGTTGTGTGCCAAGGTTAATGATGAATGTTGATTAGGGACTGTGTGTCCAAAATAATGTGGAAAACAACTTGAGACATATATTGGTTATATGGTTTTGATGCTTTCAATCTAAATAGATAGTAGTTTAAAATATTGTTGCAAAAGCGAAATAACCAGTAAAGCCATTCCTTTGTAACAAGCCATGCATGTAGTAATAGAACTGCATTTTGTGCATGACTTGTTGAGTACGGTGTGTACTCACCCTTGCGGACAAAATTTACCAGAAGAGGAGACTACGCCTGCATACGAGGAATAGTTCGTCGAAGAGCCGGATAACTAGGGAATCAAGCCTCTGTCAGGGCACCTGTGGCAGGAGATGGAGCACTATGAAGATTTATTTTTCCGCTGTTGAACTTTTGTTACTTTGATTATTGTAAGCCCTGCGTGGCATACTATTGTAAGGATGACCATAAGGTCGTACACTCGTTTATATACATGTTTGAAATACTTTAATGTTAATCCGTTGTGTATGTATTGGTACGTTAAACCCTTTTTAGCCTGTGTGCACTAGCGCAATCCTGGACTAGTGCGAAGTACACAGAGTGTCCGGATTTGCAAATTCGGGCCACGACATTTTGATACCGCGGTCTAGTTCGGTTCATTGATGTTAAAATATTAGGAATCGCTCCAATGTTGGAAGTGCATGGCAAAGAATAGTTTTTCGAAAGAGCAGCAAGAGGATTGCCGCAAACTTTATTAAGAAGGAAAAAAGAAAGAAAGTCAGATTTGCCTGTTTTTTTATGAAAAAACCGGACCCTAAAAAACCTCACAATACTCCACCACTCACTCCACTAACCACCTAACTATGCTCCACCCACACCACTAGAAAACAACCCAAGAAAACCGGAGTGAATCTAATTCGTATGGTACGTCGACCACACGCAAAGCCATGGTTTAACACCGTATCCTTGATCGATGTGGCCACTTGTTCAGATGTTGTAGTTATCCCTTGAAAAATACGTCTGTTTCTTTCAAGCCAAATATTCCACCAGAAGTAGATAATGAGGCCATCCAAATCTCGTCTTCTTTCCCTGTCATATTGGGCTCTTAGCCTGCGCCACCATTTATACACCGAGCCATTGTGACTGAGGTTCTGCCATCGATCGAGGTTTCCCAATAATATCGGGCCCCATATACATAGCGAAGGGCAATCTTTGCACAGATGAGTCGGTGTTTCCGGAGATGCATTACAAAGGCTGCAGCTTGCATTACATGGCCATCCCCTTTTTAGCATGTTATCTGCTGTTAAAATATTGTTGTGAAGTAAAGTCCATGTGAAAAAACGACATTTAGGTTCTGCTTTCGCCTTCCATATGGGACTGATTTTCATTCTACAGTAAACCATGTCGAATTGCACTAGGTAGGCAATTCTTGTTGACCATCTGGAGTCCAGCGCCACATTATTTGATCATCCCTCTCTACATTTCTCTCGATTCGTCGAATAGCTTCATGCAGTGTGACAAACCCTCGGATTGCGTTTGGTGAATTCACCGGTGTATAGAAACGAACCCAGTAGTTGTTTGTCAATGCCTGATGGACAGAGATTTTTGTCTTCTTGCTATTTGGAAAAGGTTCGGAGCCATGTTTTTTGGAGCTTGCCCTTCCACCCAACTTGACCTCTAAAAGTCTGCTAGCTTCCCGTTTCCAACAGTGACAAGCGTGGATGCGTTAAAAAGGGAAACATCTGTTGCATTGCAGGGCAGATCAAGTCCCGTCCAAGCCCTTTCATTGTTCTTCCATTTGTACCAGAGCCATCGAAGTCTTAAAGCTCGAGCAAATCGTTCCAGATCTAGGATACCCAGACCCCCTTTGGCTTTTGGTAAATAGGTTACTGGCCAGTTGATCAAGCAGTGTCCTCCACTACAATTTTCAGGTTCTTTCCCACTCCAAAGAAAACTTCGCCTAAGTTTATCAATGCATCGAATTAGCTATTTTTGCGCTGTGAAGACAGTCAGATGATATATTCGTTGTGATGTGAGTACCGACTTCACGAGAGTCTCTCTATCGGCCTTGGAAAGTAATTTACCTTTCCATCCTGCCAGCCTATTGACAATTTTATCAATCAAGGGTTGAATTTCGATTCTTCTTAATTGCTTGATTTGCAAAGGAAGCCCGAGGTATCTTCCCGGGAAGTGTGCGAGTTTCCCAGGGAAGATGTTCAACAGATCTTGCAGTAGACTATCTTGGCATCTGATTGGATAAATTTTAGTTTTGGAGATGTTGATTTTCAGCCCCGAGCATCTTCGGAAGACATCCAATATTCGGCTAAGAGCCGTTAGCTCTGTCGCCTCAGCATTTAAAAATATACCAGCGTCGTCTGCATAAAGTGAACAGCGAAGTTTTGGTGTTGCCGGCAGCACAGGTTTGAGTATACCTCGATTCTCCGCTGCACCAAGCAATTTCTGTAGAGGGTCTATTACTAGGATGAACAGTAGAGGGGATAATGGATCACCCTATCTTACCCCACGCGCATTTCTTATCGTCGCCGTCAGATGTCCATTGATTAAAATCTTTGAAGAGGATGTCCATAGAATTGCAGCCACCCATTCCCTCCATTTAAGGCCAAAACCTAAGGCCTGGAGAACCTCAAGAAGATATGTCCAGTTGAGTGAATCGAAGGCTTTTGAAATATCTAATTTAATGAAAAGCGCAGGCGTCTTGTCTCGGTGTAGCTGGCGGATTATTCTTTGAACGTATAAAAAATTATCATGGATGCATCTCTTCTTTATGAAAGCGTTTTGTGAGACTGAAACCAATTCGTCAAGTTTAGGTGCTAGCCTGTTTGCCATGATCTTGGTGATAATCTTCATGAAACTATTTATAAGGCTGATTGGTCTGAATCATTCCAATCTATCTGCATTGTCTATTTTCGGGAGAAGGAAGATGTTTGCTTCATTTAATTTGTGCAACTTTTCGTGACGAAGATTGAAGAATGCCCTTATTGCTTCCACCAGGTCGCTTTTGATTATGTGAAGGCATGTTTTGTAGAATATCCCAATATATCCGTCAAGTCCTGGTGCTTTTTGGTTTGGGAGCTCCTGCACGGTGCTGTTCACTTCATTCTCCGTTATAGGTGTCTCAAGCTCGGCGAGATCCCTTGCCGTGTAGCCCAAGGAACTCCAAAGGAGAGCTTTGTCCCTAACTCCGTGATCTCTCAACGCTTTTTTGAAATACTGGTAAGCTTCTTCTAATTTTTCTTGATGAGTGAACATCACTCTGTCCCCTCTTTGTAGTACCCGAATCAGGTTTCTTCGCCTTCTTGAGCTGGCTATTAGATAGAAAAACCGTGTATTGGAGTCCCCCAATCGTATTTTTGTTAATCTTGAGTGTTGTCTAGCCCTGGATTTTTGTATGGCAGCTAGGCCTAGAAGTTTGATTTTGAGAGCTTTCCGGAGATCTATTTCATCGTGCGAAAGTGAACGTCTTTCTTGTGAGCTTTCCAGGATGGCGATTGTGACTTGGATCAACGCTGTTTGCACCGCTAAGTTTGCAAAAGTTTTTCTCCTCCAACTTTTTAATGCCTTAGCTGTTCTGATCATTTTGACATGCAGTTTTAGCATGGGATCCGAAGTGTAGACTGGCTGTGTCCAGGCTTGCGTCACCGTCTCATGGAACCCCGGCATCTTGATCCAGCAAGCTTCAAAACGAAACCCTCTATAGTGTTCGTAGGTTGTGTTTCGTTGCATGAGAAGGGGGCAATGGTCAGATGTCATAGTTGGCATTGCACTAAGGTCCACTTTTGGGAATGCCTCGTGCCACTCAGTTGTTGCCAGGAATCGGTCGATTCTTGACATGGTGGGTTGTTCATGTTCGTTAGTCCACGTGAACCGACGAACCTGTAGATCAAGCTCCAGAAGCTGCAGTCTATTTATCGTGTGATTGAAGCGTTGCATCATTCGCCTATTAATTGGGCCTCTGTTCTTCTCACTCACTTGTCTAATGAGATTGAAGTCCCCTAAGATCAGCCAACTGGGTAGAACTGATCCATGCAGATCTTCTAACTCAGCGAGAAAACTTCTTTTCTCGGCGTCTGTTTGTGGTCCATATACACCAGTAATGTCCCAACTCAACCCATCGTAATGAGAAGTTAGCGTCATTGTGATCGTGTATGAAGTGGTTCTAGGGTTGTGGAGGTCATAAATATCATCCAGCGCCGCCATCAGGATTCCACCGGAAGCACCATTGGAAGAATTAGAGGCTGTCTGGGCAGCCAGTCTCGTCCCCAGTGTCTCCGTTAGTAAACTTGCTGTCCAATTGGTAATTTTCGTCTCCTGGAGACATACAATAGTAGCATCGCATGATAGGATAAATCGCTTAATGCTATTTCTCTTTACCGGATCATTTAAGCCTCTAACATTCTATGAAAGGACGGAGCACCAGCATAACCAAGTACATAATGTGGATAGCATAACCGACACAGTACATAATGTGGATAACATAACCAAATTTGAGGGACTTAGCCCTAACCGACTATCAGCGAGGTCCGTACGATACAACAGCTTGGAAGCCAACACTTCTATGGAAGTACAGGGAATGCAATCCCACTGCCTGACATCTAGAGGTAACCATAATCTGGCACAACACTTGAAAAACACTACAGGGACATTGGGTCTTAGCTCTAAACGAGTAGAGAAAGAAACCCATTGATACAAAGGCCTGCTGGCCAACACCTCTTCGGTAATACAGTAAGCGGTGATTGGGAGAGTCTTGCAGAGAAAATGACCTCCACCCCCAACTTGCCAACGTTCCGCACAGCGATCTAACTTTGCTAGAAACATAAGTAACAATCCACTACCTCCATCACTGGTATAGTACCTGCCGTCAGCCCTTTAGGTCCCGCCCTCCCTGGGCCAGCGAGCTTCCCTTCTTGATCTTGCCTTTGTTCTTCTTGCTCATGCCGATGTTCTTGATCATGCCCTGGTTTACCAGCTCAAGGATCGCTTCCACTTTTTCTTTGCTGAGAGGTCTTTCGAAGTGTGTAGCAAACTGCTCAAATAAATCAACATGTGAGTTATTGTGTTGAGATGGTGGAGATAGTTCCCTGAGCTTTGTTGCTAGAAGGTCCTGCGCTAACTGTATTGTCCCTCTGTTGGCTCCTAACCTGGCTTTGGTTTTTGCGACAAGCCTAGCACTTTTCCTTTGAATGGGGATATTAAGGTTTGCAGTTTTGCGTTCGAAATTGGGTGGCTCTCTGGCATTGAGACTGGGTGGAGTTTGTAAGAGAGGAGTTTCAAGGTTGTGTGATACCTCATTGATGTAATCCTCTATCCCGAGCTGGGTGCTATGTATGCCGAGTTGGGTGATAGCTAGGCTCTGTTGTCCCGGTGAGTTGTGTGGTTTGGTGATTGTCTACTGGGATTTGGGTTGTTTGTAATTCCTGTGCTACAATCCGACAATTACTAGGTTCAGCATTTATTTCATCTTGGGTGTTGGAGTCACCATTCTGAATTTGTTCTGTGGGAGAGCTGATATAACTAGGAAACGCACTATCAATTTGTTCCTGTGTCAGGGTGTTTGGTCTCGCCAGCTGATTTATGGATACTTTATTGTGGGGCAGTGAAAGCGGGAAAGCTTGCTGGTAGCAATTTTGAATTTGTTCAGTTGTGGCTCTAGGCACCTCATTATCACTTTGTTCATGCAAAAAATTATCAGGACACACAACTGAAGATGAGGAGACTCTATTTTGGACTGACGACTGATGCTATGGTATTGGATCAGTGGTTACTCTATGCGCAAGCTGATAGCAGTCAAGAGATGCACGATCTTGACATACCTGCACTCCCATATGCACTTTGGCCTCCGTGCAGATGCGAGGATCCCCATCGCCTTTGTGGTTCCTCTTCCGGTCGGTGACGGGCGGATCGGCAAAAGTCACCCTCCTTCTCTTTTGTTGAGTAGTCTTCTCTTGCGCAGTGTTCTCTTGCTCAGGCTTCTTTGGCATGGGACTATTGGTGATGACCGACTTCTGCGTATGCTGTCGAGGCGGCGACCACTTCCGATAGCGTCGTGAAGATGATCCTGCAAGGCCGCGCTAAGAAGAACTGTGGCAATCCGCCACCCCCTGCACCTAGAGTTACGTACCCAGCTGGAGACGTTGCGATGTCTGCGCGTGTTGCGGTGGCGGTCGCCGTGGTTGTTGTCGTCGTCATCGTGGTCGTCGTAGTGTCGGTGGCGACCGCTGCCTCTGCCATTGCCCGATTCCCGCGTTCGCCGCCACCCACTTCGTCCGAGCGCCAGAAGCCTGAGCAATTCTCGGCGTTGCTTGCGATTCGGAGGGTCAACCAAACCACCGCACCCACGAAGGAATGAGAGATCTTCCAGTATCTCCAAATGGTTCCGAAGGTTGAATACTTGTCCTCGCTTCATATCAGAAGGGTCGTCGTGATGTGGCACCGCTTGAATTAGAGGAATGTCGGTTGGAGGAAGTTCTCTGTCAGGCTCCAACACCGTCAAGCTGACTTCCTTTGGAATCGCACAAGGGTCTGAGCACCATGCCCATAGATCAAAAGATCTTATGCGCTCCCTACGCCTGGTGCGCTCCTGCACAAAGTGAATCGCGCAGGTCGGACCCAAAGCTCTTGCCGCCACCTCTTCATTCCAGCAATGAACCGGGACGCCTTCCACACGAACCTTGACATGGTACTCAAAGTTGACATTCGTTGCGTATCTTTGCTCGGACCATGCTGCAAACTTGAAGTCTCGGCCCCGCTATGGCACCGCTGCGATGTTCACTACCCTCCTTCTGACTGCCACCTTGGCGAAGATGACTAAGAATTGTTCCGGGAAGTGCTTGACAAGTTGAAAATCACCGTGGCCGAGGTTGAAGCGGTCACGCAGCATATCGCCCACCGTGTACGTCTCCACCTCATGGCTGTTCCCCTCGAACCAGCACACGGCCGCCCTATCGATGAGCTCGTCACGGCGGCGTTTGATTGCGCCAGTAGCCGAGATGGCGCAATAGGCCCTCGCAGGCCTGGCCCTGGGGTCGCCTGGGAATAGTATATGTAAAGGAATTTGTAATTTAGTTATAAAAACTTATGGCCAGATCTAGGACAAAAGTACAAGGTCCTTAGGAGCGGTTGAGTGTAATGAATCCAATTTGACCTGGCAACACATGGTAATTCATACAAATTAACTTTAGGAAGTGTAAAATGACGAAATGTTGTACATTAGGTGCTCGGGTGGTACTGAATGTCATGAGAACAATTATATCGATCATGGTGACGTCAGGATGTAAATGTTCCCCATCCAATCCCTTCTCCTCCCACCTTCCTTTCATACATAACGATATGGCAACGTATCCTGTGCACACAGGCCCTCTCGTATACACATCGTGCACACCAACTAAAAAAAGTCGTGAAAAATTATGAAAAAAATTGTAGATGTACTTCATAGATTACTCTACCTGATGAAGTTTTAAGAATTTAAACTTGTCAGAATTTTCAAAAAGAAAATTCTTTTATAACTCTTGATATATAATGAATTTGAATCTACAATTTTATACATAGGTAAAGTAATCTATGAAGTACATCTACAATTTTTTTCAGAATTTTTCACAACTTTTTTTAGTTGGTGTGCACGGTGTGTACACGGAAGGGTCTGTGTGCACAGGATACGTTGCCTAAAGGTATAGTTAGTTCCTTGACAAAACAAATTGGGTGAACCATAAAGAATTGTCCCCCTTGTTTTGTTAATTGCACATGTCAATTCTAAGCTAATTTTTAAGATCCGCCTTTGGAACAACTACAGAGACTGTGATGAGCCCATTCCTTTCACATTTGTTCAAATGCAGTGTTATCTTTCATCATCGCCTCATCTAGCACTCTAGGTTGTACGTCAAGAATGAGCTTTGCAAATTTTCTTCAGAGAAAGCAACATGGAAGAACGTGACTGGTTCTGTTTGAATTGGTCGGGCAAAACGAGTTAACGGCTTAACAAGCTCAATGACTACTCTGAGAAAAACCCAGTTCAATATGAGACATACATGAAGCTATTGCGCGCATTTACCACCAACTGGGCCCTTCAATTGAAAAGGCAAAAACCAATGGTTCGGACTTCAGACCTGCAAACTCTCCCTTGAACCTACGAATTTATAAATGAGTTTTCACGCAAAAATGATATAACTTATTATACAAAAAGTGATTCAGAATTTTGCATTAAATTATGCATATTGTTTGGTGAAAAATATGACATGCCATGAGAAAATGACTACCTTCCACTTTAGTAGTGTCCATTCGGCAAGGTAGCATATAATTATTACTAGCCTGTATAGCGCGCTACGCTGCGCCACGTAAATTCTAGTTCGGTTTTTTTTAGAAAAAATCTGATAAATTTTGTCGAATTTTCGATTTCCGTAATTTTTAAATAAAATGGGTTAGTAGGACCCACTGGCGAATCTACGGGCTATTACAAACCTTCGACGAATCCGCGTTTAATCTACGGGTTACTATAAACCTTCGACGAATCCGCGTTTTTTAAGAAAACCGTGGTTGTTTTTTTACACATTTCGGGATATTTGATCGTTTCTTTGTTTTTTGTGTTTGCTAAAAAAAATGGGTCGTTAGGACCCACCGGCAAATCTATGGGTCGCTATAAATCTCTGGACGAATCTACGTTTTTTCTTAAAAAAACACACGGTTATGACCCACCCGTTGGCAAATCCATAAATTGCTATAAACCCTCGATGAATTTGTGTTTTTTTTTGTTGATGCGTGTTTTATTTAGAAAATTGCGGTCTGAATCTGTGTTTTTTTTGTTTTTTTAAAAGAAAAGTGCGGCCGTTTTTTCTATGTATTTCCTTTTAAAAGTCGCTTTCGGACGTGGCGAATCCATGAACCGCTATAAACCTTCGACGAATCTGGTTTTTTCGGTTTTTGGTTTTTTGTGTTTGTTAAAAAAATAGGTCGTTAGGACCCGCCGGCGAATCTGTGGCTCGCTATAAATCTTCGGACGAATCTATATTTTTTTTTAAAAAATCTCATGTTTATGACCCGTTGGCAAATCCATAAGTTGCTATAAACCTTTGACGAATCTGTATTTTTTTGTGACGAAAACATTTTTTCCAGGTTTTTTGGGTGGCGAATTTTTTTTCTGGTTTTTTTGGTGACGAAAACATTTTTCCCGGGAAAAACGGAGAAAGGATCTGAACGTAAGAAGCAGGGACCTGTTTGTTATTTTTTTGGACCTATTCGCTATCCTGAAAAATTAGAAAAAGGCTTGTTCGCGATTCGAAATTAACGGGAGGTTTTTCCGTAAAATAACGCGCCAGGGACCTAAACGCGAAGAAAAAACAAAAATCTTCCTCTCACAAAAAATTACAAAAGACCTATTTGTAATTCAAAAGGACCTATCCGCAATTTCAAAGAATAAGAGGGTTTATTTGCAAATTGCCTTGGGGGGCACGTGGCCCCCCTGGCCTCTCGGCGATTCTTCCGCGTTTAAAGGGTGTAACCATTATGCACAACTCACACAGTCATCACGCCACATGGAACGAAGAAGTCTCTACCCCAGAAATATCGAAGTTTTCAAATAGTTTTTCATCCTACTTGTTTCAACTTGTATCTATTTCTCTTTTTTTTCCTTTCTAGGGTTTGAATTTTACACAAAAGACAAGTATGAATTTCTTTGGTGACATTGAGGTTCAAATCGTGAATCTCTTGTTTCATAAGCAAGATCATGTCCCTGTACTGAAAAGGAAAAAAAAATCATATGAGATCAACCGCCTCATGCGAAGACTAAGTGCCTGTTTGGTACATAGAGTTCCAAATCTTAGCTTCATCTGAGATCTGAAACTTGTAGACTAAAATAAAGTAAATTAAGCTTATATTTTTTGTCTAAAATGTAAACAAGATGATCCATCTAAACACTCTTAATGTATTCACAGCTCAAGCTCTACGAATCTAGTGAAACTAGGAATACCTAGCTCGCTCCACCAGATCCACGGATCTGATAGAGCCGGAGCTCTACCAAACACACCCTAAACTGTCAAATCGATCCAGATGTAATGATCATGACCATCCTCACAAAAGTCACTTCCTACACTGTGCAGCTTCCATGTGTCATGATAGCTATAGGAATTAAGATAGTCTAAATTAATTTATGAACACATTTGATTTAGTCAGAAAAAGAGAAGTGTTTGTATTTGAAATTAGAGCTAATTTGGTAAACTGTGATATCCCATCTAAAAATAATAAAAAGTAAAATAGAGAGGGAGGGGAATTGGGCCAGCCCGGCCTGAGTCCAGCCCATGTTCGACCATGCATGGGTATAAAGGGGCAGCACTATGCCCTACATGCCACCCCACCTTGCGCGCGCCACCGCGGGCCGCCGGCGCCGTAGCTCTCCCTCCGCGCCACGAGCTTCCGCCGCCGCGCCACCGTCCACGCACTATGGCCTTCCCTGCAGTCGTGTTGTCGCCAGCTAAGCTCCGCGCCGTCGCTCTCCCATTGCACTGTGCTGACACCGCGCCCCAACCCGTCTGCACACAACACCGTGGGCCGCTGGCACCATCTCTCCTACTCTGCTGGCCGTTCAATTTTTGGTTAACTACCTTAAGGTAAACAGGACATAAACTAAAAAAAAAGACATACCAAAAGTTTTTAAACCAGAATAAACACTTCTAAGGCCCTATTTGGGGTAAGGTATTTTAAGCCAGCTTCAGATTCTGAAAAGCCAATAAACCCCTAAACGGCTTAGCTTTTAAGTGCTTTTTGACATAAACCAAAAGCTATATATAGCTAACAAAATCCAAAAACTGAAAACTTGATTGAACCTACTTTTGCAGCTTATTGTTGAGGAAAATTAGTTATTTATTAAACGGTCTATTATAAAAAGCTATAGCCGCTTTTCAACTCAGAAAACCTAAAAGCAGTTTTTCAGAAAAACTGCAGCTCCCCTAAATAGGCCATAAGATGCATTGAAACCATAGTCTTCGAATAGTTACACCGAAGGTTTGCAATTAATAGATCTATCTAATATAAAATGTAGAGAGGAAATTAAACATTAATAAGTAAATAGTTCTTTTATGGTACATGGAACAAAAAAAAAAGTAAATTATGGGCCCGCTTTCATCTGATATGCTTCAAGTCCACCGGTCACTCCCTTGACTGTATTAAGAAATTAAATGCTTTTCGATGAGGCTTGTGTTGTAGTGAAACATTTATAAGTAAATAGTTCTTTCATCGTACAGGGAACAAAAAGAATTATGGGCCCTCTTTCACGTGATACGCATCAAGTCCATCGATCACTCTATTCAGTTCTCTGCATCTTGATGTCACACCTGATGTTGCACCATTTCCTATAATTGCTGATCTATCGAGCTAACAGACCGACCATATGGGGAGAGGAACTTGCATGTGGCAATTGATTTTAATGGCTCAGACTAGCTAGAGTGCCAATTATGTTAGAATTTAAGCCTAACAGAAGAAAAAACCTAAATTTATGTAGATTAAAGTAATACCTAAGCAAGTATGACTAATTATGATTGAACTTTTGTATATGGTGCCAATTAAATTGTACATATGTAGGTTGTTGAAATGTGTGGACCAGATTATATATCACACTAACATTGTATTATCTTTCAGGCAATTTTGCAAACATTTGTTTCTATGATTGTCACTACTGCACATACCCACATCACAGACGGTTCACAAAACACATCACAGATAGTTTTATAAACCGTCTGTACCGAAGTGTCAGTGATGACAATCGGTCATCACAGACCGTTCCAAATTGGAACTATCTGTGATGTAGTATCATCACAAACGGTTCCAACTGGGAACCGTCTGTGATGATACTAGCCCACATCACAGACAGTTCCAATTTAGAACCGTCTGTGATGAGCTCCTCATCACAAACGATTCCAAGGCTCTTATTTAGAATTGTCTGTGATGTTGATTTTATATTTTTACTAAATTTTAAATTATTCGCTAGCCTTAAGAAATGCTAGCCATGTCCTCTGAAAAAAAGGACAGTACAGAGTATCGCCAAGTATTATTATGACATACAATTCAGAAATGAGATCGGATTTCATATGAACATACATCGCATCCATTTTAGAAATCAACTCTGATCGCATAATACAATGTACAACGCATTCATTTTAGAAATCAACTTATATATATACAAAAACCAATTGAATTGAGAGTTAGAAATGACAAATTCATACCACAAGATTCATAAATTAATCCAAACGGCATCTAACAAATTCGCAACTCATCAGGCGAGCTTGAGTGACATTCGCCTTTTGGATTAATGACCTTACGCATCAAGAAGGCGCAAAGTTGTCCTTGGATACGTAGGAGGTCAGCCTGTTCTAACGCAGATTTAGTGCATTACCAAGCTTGTCGATAGGAAGAGTAAAGTCTTCCGTGTATATAAATTTGTAAGTGGAAACAATTGTTGCAAGATTGACAAATCTCTATAACGTTGCTCTCCTTTGAACCAATGAAGAGTTGCATATTATGGCAAACGTAGAATCCACATAGATTAGTCTCCTTTGGCTGCTGATGGCACAATCAAAATATAATAGGTTAATTAGTTCAAAAAGTATTATTATGGAGTGTGAAGGATTATTACGTACTAGCGTATACCGAAACTTATAAATATGCTTCAGCGTCGCTGAGTTCTTCCTATGTGGACGTTCACGAGTTTTGTAGACACCGAACAACATATTGAGTAAATCTCTGATAGGCTTCAAGTCATGCATGCCACCCTCTGGGGAATTAAGGTAAACTACGTGGTTCCGTCTTGGTATAATTATAAGTAGAACCCAGTGATACCTGCACAGGTATGTTGTCATGGTCATTCAACCTAACTTCAAGCTACGTTATACAGTACAAATCAACAAGTATAGCAACTGGATGAAGCATTTACCTCGGGTTATGAGGTAAAAACATGAATTTTTTGTCCTATTTAGCCAGCAATATTTTCCCATATACTTCTGGACGACTTCTAAATTTTCGTTCATGATTTGCTTAGACACCATGTGTGGGTTGACGAAACCCACCGGTTGTTCCCTTGCTTTTTCTTCTATGATCATGTATCTATATATACAAAATTAAGGATCATATATATCTGATATTTATCGGTACGACAGGAATGTACACCATGATTGCACACACTTACAATGTCTAGTATCTCATGAGTGATGCATCGAGAGCGTTGTGGTTGTATAGATCGAATAGGTCGTTGAAGCCGACCACAAAGAAATCATCCAAAAACCGGTGTAAGAAATGCTCTTCCTTGAAGTTGATCGAGATACTCAATATACGTTGTGCCACTGGATTGTTGGCTTGTTCCATGCACCAATCTTGCAATCTAATGCACGCTAATGTAAGTGTGTCCTCGTGCTATTTCAGTATGAACGGCTGTCCTAGCTCGAATTGTCATGCCAACAGGGCGAACGGAAAGTCGTGGGCTGATGTGGTCCACCCTTTCGATTTGCCCTTGTCGTCGCCTAGCCATCTATCAAATGTCATCTTCACGGGAGATGACTTGGCCCAAACTTAAAGTTTTGGATGCCTATAATGCTTTTGTAGATATAAGAGATTAATTGGAAGTCGGATATGATGGATGGAGACTTGATTTTGTTCATGGTTTTTGGGGAGGATACATCAAAGACTACTTGGAAGCAAGTGAACCATACAGTCAAAAGTTCTCAATGCCACAACAAGCAACTACATGAATTGCAGCCAGGGAATTCAAATGAATTGAAGCATGATCGTCCTTCTACTTTCACATATTCAGATGAACCATCAGAGAATATGTGTCATGAATAATCAATAATGTAAAAAAAATATTGCTGTCAATTGGCAGTTAAACTCCTTTTAAGGATAGCTTTACTTAATAGGTCATGAAAGCTAGGCATCCTCACATGCTGGTGTACCAAGTTATTTGATGGCTTGAACAAGAAAAGAGGCAAAGCTAAATAGTCGCCATTACTTATCACTTAAGTTACTGCACCATCGCAATGCTCCATATTAAACAGCAACAAGAACATTGTGTACATGAGGAAATTATGCCATGATGAAAATTTGAAACAAATGGAGCTACTAATTTAATGGTTCAAGTTCTCTCTATGGATAACTTAGTTCTTAAAGTGAGTAAGATGCTCACAAACTACCTGTTTTCAGCTAGGAACCATGTATTTGTCCATAGGGCTTCATTTAGTTAACTTTTGAGGACTTTACTTCGTGGTGCATTTACTTCGAGTTGGTAGTAAGAAAGTATTGACATTAACACTGTCTGCAGTTGGGTGAGCATGAAATTGCATGGGTAGATGCAGAAGTTAGAAAAGACGATGATAAGCTTACTTTGCTGTCCCCCTCAACAACCCATCAGCCCACAAGTCAGTTCTTGTGGGTGATCTAAAATTGGCCAATTTTAAGCAATTCCAAATGAATAAAGGTTTGCAGCTAGATCTCCGTTTGCATTTATTATAGTAGCTGTATATATAATATTGTGTTTCCTGAATATTCTGGGCCTTCACATTTTAGTTTTAGAATGGGCATGAAGAATTTTTGTTATCTTTTAGTATTATTTAGTTGAACATAGAGGTACGAAATGTACTGATAAAAAATAAGCAATAACCTGTTCAGAGCAGATTTCTCCCATGTAGAGAAGGTTATTAGGTGGCGCCTCTCAGGAGTACATTTCATTTAGTCACATAACTAACAGATGCTATAGTTTAAGTACCAAACTGGATTCACACAGATGTAACAGATGAACTTGGGAATGTTAAGTGTACATGGCTAACTAATATATGTTGCTATATTCCGAAACCATTGAAATTGAGTGCTAACAAATTCCTTGCAGGTTGAGTTTGTTAGGGGTGCATTACTCGAACCCCAGAGTCAAATCGCACGAACAACGGCAAAAGTCTAAACCCTAGATTACATATATGTGACATATTTTGATTAATCGCCATTCACTTGAAATGTGAGCTAGGGTTTTGGGGACAATGACTCACCGGAGGATTCACCAAAGGAAGAGGGGCCATAGCCAAGGGGGAGTGCGCGCCGCCGAGGGGGAGGTGCCGTGGAGGAGGAGTGCGTGCCGCCAAGGGGGAGAGCGCGCCGAGGGGGAGTGTTTCCACTGAGGGGGAAGTGCCGCCGAGGGGGAGTGCACGCCGCCGAGGGGAAGAGGTCGTTGCTAGGGGGAGGAGGCGGTGGCTGCGGGTGTGCAAGGGTGAGCTAGGGCAATGTGAGGGCTGCGAGCGTGTGAGACCGACATAGACATGGCTCGGGCTATTTATGAGCCAAGGGGGAACTCATTGTAGACGGTTCTTGGCTTGAACTATTGAACTATCTGTGATGAGCTTTTTTATTTTAGTAAATTTATTATTATATATGTTATCTAACAAGCGGTAATTAGCTCGGTTGGTAAGAGACTTGGCCTGCATACGTAGGGTCCCGGGTTCGAATTCCAGGGAACGCATTTTTTGTTTTCCACAGGGTCTTCACAAACGGTTGTAATCATCCACTGTCTGTCATGAGGGCTAGGGCGTGGCAACGCTAAGGGCCAAGGGGCTTGGCGCGGCAAGATCTGGGCAGTGGATCACAGACAGTTTTCATTTTGAACCGTCTGTGATTAATAATTTTTCCATGTTCTCCCTCTTATCACAGATGGTTTTTGATTAAAACCGTCTATGTGATGAGGGGGAGACTCATTGCAGATGGTTTTTATAGTAGTGTGTTTTAGTGTGAAAACTTTAACCTTCGTCATGAAAGCATACTTTAACCTTCGTCACATAGACGGTTTTTGACTAAAACCGTCTATGTGATGAGGGGGAGATTCATTTTGCAGATGGTTTTTATAGTAGTGTGTGCTAGTGTGAAAACTTTAACCTTCGTCATGAAAGCATACTTTAACCCTATGAAGAATTACTGGGTGTATGTATGATCCTGAATACAATCATCATACTATACCAAAGAATCACTATAAGATAACATGGATTTCCCGGCGTTTATTTTACCCGGCGTTTAATCTAACGCCCTAATAAGGCTAAAGCCGTTTTTATCATTCGAGGCATTTAATTCCCGGCGTTTATACGCCGGTTAGAGTGTACCACGACGCTTATAAACGCCAGGGAATTCCACTCTATACCGGCGTTTATAAACGCCGGGTTAGAGTCTTCCACGGCTTATAAATCTTGGGAATTCCACTCTATACCGGCATTTATAAACGCCGGTTCTGATCTTCCACGGCGCTTATAAATGCCAGGGAATTCCACTCTATACCGGCGTTTATAAGCAGGTGGTAGAGTCTACCACGCTTATAATTTTGGTGCGATTATAATGGCAGTGGTAGACTCTACCACGGCGTTTATAAACGTGAATACCACACCGGGGAATTTGAAAGAATTGAAATTAAATAATATTATATTTGAAATAATTGAAACTAATATTCCATTTGCAATAATTTATGTCCAAATATTTCATTTTCGATGATATTTTGTCTAAAATTTCAAATTTTGTCCGAAAATTCAATTTTCGTTGATATTTTGTTTGAAAATTCAAATTTTTTCGACCATCTGATTTTATGACACTTATCAATTTCAGATGCTACTTTTCGTTATCTTTCCAATGAGCTAAAAACGCCCGATTGGAGTACGAGTCAAAAGTTATGTCTATTTTAAGAAATATGCTCGGATTTCGTGTTTGCAAACTAGAATTGGTGCCCAAAAGAATATAATTGGAGATCTTATCGTATGATGATTTTGCTAATTACCTCAATAGTTTGCTAATTTGAAATAATTGAAAATCAGTGTTCGGGTGTTTAACGGGGTTAATGGGAGGAGGGACGCATTATATATTAGATGTGAACATACACTACTAAAGTATTAGATCTTATAAAAACTCTGAAGTTAAGCGTACTTAGACAAGAGTAGTAATAAGATGGGTGACCTCCTGGGAAGTCATTGTGCACCTGTGATTTTAAATGCCACGAATAGCGGGATCCCCGGCGCTTATAAGCATCATGTTAGATAAAACCCCAGCGCATGTAAACGCCATAAATAGAGAGAACCCCGGCACTTATAAAGTGCCATGATAGAGGGAACCCCGGCACTTATAAACGCCGGGTTAGAGTCTTCCACGGCACTTATAAACGCCGTGGATAATTAAGCGCCGCCAATTACTTTTCCTGACACCATATAAACGCCATCTAAAATCTTTTTAAGGCATTTATAAGGTTTTAAAGGCATTTATAGGCGTCATCGGAAGCCCAACGTGTTGTAGTGAATAGTAGCAAGCAAGACCAAGTCAAAGTGCTTTGCAAGGCTCGGCAAAACAATAATAAAAAAAAGTTTGCATGGCGCAGCACGCCAGCTCTCTTTTAATCCCAATAGTTCTCTCTTTTAATCCCAATAGTTTGTATATAGTGTCTGAATATTTTTACCATGGAATATACCTATAGCTGGGTGCCATGGACCCATATTACAATTACACATGCAACACACAACACATAAAAAAACTTGAGACTTGGTGTCACATTAATAATTAGTCTCTGTGTTCCCTTGATAAGGGACATGATATTTGTGTTATGTACATTAATAATTAGTCTATGTTCCCTTGATAAGGGACATGATATTTGTTATGTGTACGTCAATTAGTGCACAACCGGGGTGGCATAATGTTATATAATAACAGTACACAGCTGTTGCATCTAGCTAGCTAGCTATATCTTCTTCCTTCGGGACCAAACTTAGAAGCGACCAAGTGAGAGATCCTAACATCTGAATTAACCAAGACCACCATTTCTTGCTACTTAATAATCACCTCCTTTACCTTCTCTATAAGTGTTTCAAGTCTCAACCATCAAAGTGACCACTTGACATCTCTATAAGGACACAGATGTACGGAAAGATGAAGCATGAAGTTCACCTCCACATGGAACACAAGGTATATATGCTTTTCTTATAGCTAGCTAGGTAGTCTTTCTTCATTTTGTCAAAACCTTTAATAGCACGTTGATAATTGTGGTTGTTTTTTATTCACTTTAGGCCTCATTTCCTAAACCTCCACCTTCTAGCACATCTAGGCCAAATAGCATGGTTGTCAAGGTAACCAAAACTCCATTATTTCCTACCCTATAATTAAGTCATGTTTGGAACATATGGATTTTATAGCGAGCCGGACAGCGCCCGGTTGGTGAGCGAGCGAGGGACTCGCCTCGCCGGCCAGCGTTCGAGCGCAGCTCAACGCTGGCTCGTACGCTACAGCAGGGGCCTCCCCTGTTGCTTCCCCCTCAAAAAAACTTATGGATTTTATAGAAAAATTTCAACCAACATGCAGAAGGTGTGCCCGCGGGAGTTCATCCCGCCGCACATCGTGGCGGAGGCGATCTCGACACTGCATGGCCTCGACCTGCGGTGGTCAGGGCCGATCACGCCGGCCGAGCGGCTCTATGTCGAGCAGTACGTGCTGGCCATGTACCCGCAGTACTCGCACGGCCTCATCAAGGAGGGCAGCTGCGACAACGACGATCTCTACTCCACCTACTGCAGCACCGGCAGCATGACGTCCCACAAGAGCTCCAGCGAGCGGCGGATTTCGTCGCCGGTGAGGTCGCCCCCATCTGCGAGGCCCGACATCGACATGGTCCGGCTGGAGCCATCGCGTCTGCTGGACATGCTGACCAAGAAGTCGTCGTTCCTGGGGAGCTTCATCTCGATTCCGGAGATCCAGGCGAGGAACCGGGTGCCCCGGCACTGCGGGCTCACCGACGGCGAGTACCTCGTGCTCTTCGCCCCCACGCCAAGGGACGCCATGATGCTGGTAGGGTAACTTCCATTTCGTTCCGTGGACTGTGTGCATTTGATTGTTTAACTCGATTTTTTTTTCAGTAGAAGCTTACCTTGTGAATTTTTACATGAATTTTAGCTAGAAACTTAACTTATGAATTTTTACATGAATTTTAGCTACGTAAAGAGAACTGTCAGCGCTCTCTTCACAACATTTACGCGATTGCTTTAGATGACGAAGACGGCATAGGAAGATGTTGGAGCTGCTAGGCCCCAACACGACTTTTATTTAAACCTCCTACGGCATGTATTGAGGTGGATTTTAAAAACTATTTTCATTTCTCTATACTTGAATGTAAAAACTATTTGAAAACCTTCTTTTTCTCGTAAGTCATTACAGCGAAATCTTACTACAGCTAGCGAAAACTACCTAAAAGGCAAAAAATTTTAAATGGACTTTCATGGGCCACAATATGATTGACCACCCAATTTGCACCCTGCCTTGGACACCCGGCCCACCAAGGTCCAAATTAACGCGGAACCTGTATCCCCGTTTTCTCTCTTCCATTTTGTCGTGTGTAAAGTTCAAGGCTCGTTTAGAATGTGAAAATATTTCTTGAATCCTGCAGGGATTAAACTTTTTTCTGTGAAAATGCTGTGTTCTGAACGGACCACAAACTCTGAACTTTATGTAAATCTACCTCTCCATGCATGCATGGATGCAGATCGGCGAGAGCTACCCCTTCTTCCGGAGCAACTACTACATGTCGATCTTGGGCGAGGACGGCGACTGCATCCGCGCCTTCGCGGCGTACAAGGAAGCCAAGGTCATCGCCGCGCCGGAGTCCTGGCTCGACCTCCGCATCAAGGGCTCCCAGCTCAGTCAGTACTTCCGCCGCAAGTGCAAGCACGCTCCCAAGGGCCTCTTCGCCTACCCCGCCATCTCCCGCGCCGACGGCTCCGCACGCTACTCCCTGCACTGGGTCTCCGAGGCGCACCGCAACGCGTGGTACGTTCTCCTCGACGCCACCGCGCTCGTCGTCGGCCAGGACCGGCTTCCGCTGTCGCTGCACCGTCCGGACTTCGTGCTGTGCACGCTCGACGACGCGCACTCTCAGCCGTCCAGTGTCACCTGCCTGCTCGTCAGGAGGAGGTCCTTCGACACCTCCCTTCTGCACCAACCGCAGGAGAAGCAGTGATCGATCACTAAACAATGGTTAGTAGTTGCTGTAACATACAATGCTTATTGTATCCAAATGCTAGGTATCGGACGTCCTAACACTCCGCAACATTTTTTTTTATGCATGCAACATTTTCTACCAACGCGTGCAATATTTTCCTTTGACAAACAGTGAAATTTGCTATAGTAAAGGGATGTTGCAAGCGTTCAAAAAAAATGTTACACGCGTTGGTAACAAATATTGCACGCGTAGAAAAAAAATATTTCGCGGGCGTCTGAAGAAAAACAAAAAATCGGACGTCCGACTGGTATTACGTGCCTTGTATCCAAATGCTAAAAGTATAAGCGGTGTGTTATATATGTGTGGGTCTGCCTCATAGTGGACTAGGTATTGAATGGATTTTGAGTTAGGATATTTTAGATGGTATCAAAGTATCAACCTTCAATGTACAGGTGCATGTGGGATAGAAGCGTGATCACATATCATATGATGTGTGCCTAGAGTAGACACACAACATGGCATATGTGTCGCCACTAGACTCACGCAAGTATATCGAGGGCGTTTGTCAGCTCTGAGTATTTGTCGTATATATGGTGTGTTGAGGGAGTGAATGTAATACTCTGGAAAGTTGTGTGAAGGACTATGTGGTCTATGTGGAGTAATGGTAAAATTTATCACACATTACTTGTCTAACGTGTTGTAAAACGTCGAAGAACGCCAACGATTGTCTACTCGAATCAACAGCACGCATGCACAAACACGCGAATCAAGAATCGAGAACACATAGAATATAGGGTGGAAATCTCTCTCTTTATTGATGCATCGTTTACAATGAGGGACACCCGATATATATAGCGGCTTGAGGAGAGAGTTCGGATTCAACCACACCATGAAGAGATAGAGCCCTAACAATATTTGGTTTAGGTTTCCTTATCTCATAACACTCCTCCTTGGTCGAATACCGCGTAATGCATATGTCTCGTTAAAAACTCCACTCAAAAACCCAGTGGAAAAAAGGAGATGGAGAAAAGAGCACATCGCTTTCGCATGCTATGTTGCACTAGTTGCCTCATTAAAACCTTTATGTGAAAACTTGAGAGAAAACTCACAAAGGGAAAAAGAGTACAACTTATTACCTTGAGGTTTATTAGGATCTTGAGGATCGCAGTAAAGGTTATTGTTCAAGGGCTTTCTCCCCCTGAACTCTGCATCTCTCTAAGTCTTCTCATTCCAATGCCTTTAACATATCTTTGAAATGTGGATTTAGGCAAGGACTTAGTGAATAAATCTGCAAGATTTTCACATGACTTAGTTTGTAAGATTTTTATCTCACCACTCTTACGGGGTTCGTGAGGATAGAATAACTTAGGAGCAATATGCTTCGTGATGTTGCTCTTCACATAACCCAATTGCATTTGTGCAACACAAGCAGAATTATCTTCATGGATAATTATGGGGGTATCGACGGTGTTAAGGCCACATGACTTCTGGATATGGCCAATCACACGTTGCAGCCAAACATATTCACGTGAGGCTTCATATATGGCTATAATCTCACGAGTGGTTGGTAGTAGTTGCTACGAGGTGCATTTACAAGACCGCCAGAAGCAATTGTACCACCGCATGAGAAATACAAAACCGATCGAGATTTGGCTTTGTGGGGATCAGACGGATAGCCGACATCCGTATATCCCACCATGGTCTAGTCTTGGTTCTTCTGGAAAAACAATCCAAGATCTTGAGTACCATGGAGGTATCTGATCTGATCTTTACACCGGCCCAATGTCTTACGGTTGGAGCTGAACTATATCTTGCTAGCAAATTTCTGCGAATGCAATATCGGGCCTTGTGCAATTAAAAGGTACATGAGTGCTCAATAGCACTTAAGTATGGGACTTGAGGTCCTAAGACTTCCTCATTTTCCATCCTCGATGCGAATGGGTATTTATCCACTTCAAGGATTTTACGACCATGGGGTTTTCAAGGGCGTGATTTATTCATATTAAACATTTCCAATACCTTAGGGTATAGGAAGACGGTGAACAAGAATTCATACGGAGATGCTCTAGGCTGCAGAGCCTAAGCAAAATTTGATTTTACCCAAATCTTTCATCTCAAACTCCGTCGTGAGGTAAGCACTCGCTTCCTTTATCTCCTCTGTGGTTACGATGATATTCGGATCATCAACATACTGATGAGATGATCTGAGAATCCGTTAAGGATTCTTTATGAACACACAGGGCAATCATCATTATTGGAGTATCCTTTCTTGAGGAGGAACTCACTAAGCGGTTATACCACATTCTTCCCATTGTTTTAATCCATATAGCGATCTCTGCGGTTTGGCGCTATACATGTTGCGATTATTAGGATCCGGACTTTTACTCCTTCGAGGACTTTCATATAAATGTCGAATCCGTGACCCATATAAATATGCGGTCACCACATCCATCAACCTGTATTTTTAAATTTAAGCCACCGCCATTGATATTAGATATCGGAACGTTATTCCACTCATTACAGGAGAATATGTTTCATCGTAATTGATCTTTGGGTTTCTGCGTGAACCCTTATGCTACAAGCCTCGCTTTTATATCTCACCACAGGTATTTCTCTTCTGGATGAAAAACCCATTTGATCCTCTGAGGAATCACTTTAGGAAATATTCAATCAACAGGACGAAACTTTCCTCTTATTAGCGGCTTTGCCTCAATTGCTTCTTTTGACCCTATCTGGCGCTACGGCACTCTGCCATGGACTTTGGATCTGGATCCGATTTTAGCAATTTTAGAGGCAAATATATGTCGACAATTGTAGTCTTTTTTATTCATTTCTCTGCATCACTTGGGATATATCTATATAATTTCTTCGGCTCCTCGTGATTTCCCTAACGATGGAGTCAGGTGTTCGACTTCGGCGTGGAATTGTCTTGGCGCAAATATCTGTTGGGTTATCATCTTCGGGATGGATCACTTGAGGATGTTACCATCTCGGGATGGCTCACTTGAGGATTTTCTCAACATCGAGTTGAGCTTCTTCCTTTATTCTGGTAGTGTTCTCATTTATTCGGTTCTCTACTTGCGGATGTCTCCGCGGAATTGAGTCCGTGCACCTGAGGCCTCCCTCTTCTTATCATGAGGGTCAAGAGTAGGTTCAATATCCTTCTAGGGTATCTCCACTCTTTCAGTGCATATACTTGGTATATGAGATCTTTCACTCCCTTATGACCGGTGAAGGTATTTGGCGATTATTAGCTTATTTATTGCAGATTTATTATCCTTGAACTTCAAGTTTGGTCTTTCTAGTGCGTGAGTCTAAGGACTAGGCATTTCAGATGTGATACTTATCTCCCCCTAATGCCGAAAAATGTCCTTAGTATAATCGGTATCTTAGAGCCATGTCTTGATCCCTGTCATAGGCTCTAGGTATTTTAATACATGACGGAGATTCATAACCTACATAGATCCTCAAGCTTTGGTGAGGTCCTATGGTTGTCTGTTGTGGTGGAGAGATTGGCATGTATACTGATAGCCGATTTTTGCGAGATGGGAAATACTTAATTCTTTTCCACGCACTATCTCGCAATGGGGAATTTCATAATATCGGTTAGTGCGAGTTGAATTATTACATTTGTATGCGACCTTGCGTGGCCCCAACAAGCGGTGGGAAGCCAATTATTCGCAAGAAGCGGCCAAGCAATATGATAAGTTTTGTTCTTTTAATATAATGACTCTCTGAGGCCATTATAAGTGTAGACATTAGATACAAGATGCTCTACATTAATTTTGAAGCCTTATAATAATCATTAAATGCTTTGAGATAAACTCGCCAGCATTACCTATTCAAAAATGGACTTGATCCTTTCTTCTGGAAAGTAGGCTCTTAACTCAATAATTTTGGACAATTAATATTGGTAAAAGCATGGTCCCTAGTAGATAAGAGACTTACATAGGATCATTTAGTAGAAACATCTATTAGTACCATAAAATTTCTTAGAAAGGGCCCGACGAGGTTGAGCAGTCCACATATATCACTTTGAATTTTCTCCAGAAATTGGTGATTCTTCCTAATTTTAAGATGAGAGGCGAACTATCGCCTTTCCTTTACTTTATCTGCAGGCACATAAAAGCTTCGGGTTTTGGGAAAGGCTGTAGTTTTTATATTATAATATGAAATTATTTATTATTCTTCTCATCATATTCAACCCAGATGACCTGCACGATCATGCGGATCTTAAATATTTACGGGGTTTTGACTATAGTTTTATCGCAACATAAACTTACGGTTTTATATATGTGTAATATAACCCGGAGGAGAAGGAATGAATCCTTTTAACCATCGTTAATTATACCCATTAAACTTAGTCATGAGTAGGTATTATGTACCATTCTCATTCTTTGTTTTCGTAAGGAAGCGATTGGACCAATGTTTTAAAACTTAAAAGAGTCTGTTGGACTCGGGGTATAATATGGCATTCTTCTAGTGCCAACTATGAGAGTATCGCTTGGCGATAGTCATAATAATTCAATTCACTTAGTGTGGCATAAGCATCTTCTAGGCAGATTTTCTCCTCTGTTATCGGATTATATTTTGTTCTATATTAGAAATATGATTTATCAATCAAACAATTGTTGCATCGAGGAACAAATAATGAGAACAAACATAGCATAATTAAATTAATATCTGGGAAATCAAACTTTTATTAAATTTGATGATAATCGCTCCAACAGAGCGTAGACTATTGTTCATTCAGAACACAAAGACTAAAGCGATAAATGAGGCTCTTAGGGAGACTCTAAAGGATATCGACATTGACTCAAAAGGAAAGCGGGAGACTACTCCATGTCTCCATATAAATCATTTATATCATCCTCACAGGACCTTTCTTTATTCTTCGGAATACTTTTAGCTCATTCTAACGAAATCATCCTCCCAGTGGGATATTCGGTCTTCGGTCCGTATGGAGATGGTAACTCGAGGAAGCAGGAGCACGGCTTGAGTCGGGAAATTGTGGCTCAAGGGATCGAGATTTGTCAAGTTAATTTTGGCATCCATTGCCCAAGTGAGGTAATTGTTGCCATTGAGGGCAAGCTCAAGCAAATTCTTTCTTTGCGATGTCGGACATATCCTATATGCAAACAAACAAGATTTTACTTCGGGTAAAATAGTGTTTTGCATGATTAATATTGAATCAGTAAAGTATGGTCTATATCTATTCAATAGATAATTATCACAGATTATCCATGATCTTCCTAGCATTTCTCATAATTTTACATTAATTATTAAGCAATTTCGAATTACTAATTAACAGAGGGATAAATTTCAACGTGAAATAATCCTTGCATGATGCTAATTACATCTTATGTGGCTCTTATTGGTTGGGTATGAAATCATGTAATGAATGCCTCCTAAAATCAACATAACTCTTGGCCAGTCAACCGCCCAGAGGACTCACATGAGGAGGAGCACTTCCCGATTTCGGACGCCAATTAAGAAACCTAGCCTCATGTGTGTTTTCCTTAGACACCAATTGTTATGTATTCGTTCCTTCAAAACTGAAATCAAAATCCAACCACTTATGCCTTCAAGCTCAAAAACAGTTTTGATAGCTCGATTATTTCCATAATTTTGTAGCATTTCTGTTAATTACCAAGCAATCTTCAGAATTACTTAATTAACAGAAATTAAATTCCAGTACATAATAAATAAGGAATTAAGCTAGAAAATAAACCCAAAGTATGTGACTTCCAAAGACGTGCTAAATATTAATTTATCAAAATTTTACGGAAGCATATATACCTAGAGAAATTAATTTCTAGGATTTAATACCAATTTTCAGTTTTTTATTGTTATTAAAACGGCCGTACGGCTACTGGGCCATACGGCCCACTGGCCATCTTTTTTTATTTCTTCCGCATGAGCTGCTGGCCCATTTGGGCGATGCGTTGCTAGCCACACGAAACGGCGGCTAGGGTTACCATTCCCTAGCCGCCACAATGCCAGGGCGAGGTCAGCCGAAGGTCTGGCGACGGCACGGCTTCAGGCGTAGCGAGGGTCGACGACGCCGAGGCTCGGCGACGAGGCCGAGATGGCCAGACGGTGGCACGGCTTCCGGCGCAATAAGGACCGATGGCGCTTGGGTTCGGCGGCGAGGCCGAGATGGCCTGGCAGCGGCGCGGCTTCCAGCGTAGCAAGGACCGACGGCGCTCGGGCTGGCTGCTACAACGCGTGGAGGCTGCGGTCGGTGACTTCGGGCCGAGCGGAGGCGACGCGCGCGGGGGCCTCGGACGCAACGGCGGCTGGCTGGGAAGGCGAGTCGCGGGCGCGACGGCGACAGGCCGGGAATCGAGCCGCGAGCACATCGGCGACCGGCCGAAAAGCGAACCTCGGGTGAGCAAGCCTCAGGCATCTTGCTGAAGGGTGCGCTGCACGCGCGGGCGTCGCAACCGAGGCGGCAACGGCCGAGGTGGCGCGGGCCAAGGCGGCAGCGCTGTGCGGCTGACTGCGAGCAGTGGGAGGCACGGCCGACTGCATGCGACGGGCGGCTCGACGGCCGGCGGAGCCGTCGCGTCGGTGGACTCAACAGCGACGGAGTCGAAGGGGCACTTCGGGTGCGGGAACCGACGGCGAAGCCGAGATGGCGCGACGGGCGCTGCAGCGGGCGACGCACGGGCGCGGGCGCAGCTGGAGGCGCTTCGGGGCCATGGTGCACCGCCGCAACACCGGGCACAGACGACAGTTTTTTTTTCATGGTGGATGAACAGTAACAGTACCGTCGATTGGGTATTGATCTGATCGATCGCGGGGTAGGATGGGGGCGAAAATTGATCTCCTAGATCGATAGGAAAAACCCTAAATTTCCAATCTACTAAATTCAATTGCGATTCAATCGATTATGCCAATCTATTACCTTGATTTGTCCTGCAGGGGAAATTCTGTAGACTATCGCGTAGAATAGAGTCTCGTAGGACTTTTCAGCAATCCGAGTGGATGCCGGCGTGATGACGAGTTGATTGCAGAACGGATCGGACGATCAATCGCCAGTAGTAGTCGTTCATTCGTCGTCGACGATCTTCCTCCTTGCGGTAGAGACTCGTGCTGATAACGTGTTGTAAAACGTCGAAGAACGCCAACGATTGTCTACTCGAATCAACAGCACGTATGCATAAACACGCGAATCAAGAATCGAGAACACACAGAATATAGGGTGGAAATCTCTCTCTTTATTGATGCATCGTTTACAATGAGGGACACCCGATATATATAGCGGCGTGAGGAGAGAGTTCGGATTTGACCACACCATGAAGAGATAGAATCCTAACTATATTTGGTTGAGGTTTCCTTATCTCATAACAGTAATATTATATAATAACCGTTGAGCCCAAACGGTTTTTAAATGAAGTGAAGACAAAGTATAAGCAGGGTGCTATGTATGTATAGATCTGTTTCATTGTGGGTTAGGTTTTGAGCGGATTTTAGAATAAGATGTTGCAATCTACTTTGAGATATGTGCAGTTTTACAATTTTTGTTTTAATTTTGGTTAGTGTTAAAGCTTTGTTCATCATGTTTGTGCTCGAATTGTCTCGGAACATATGTACGTCTTAACTGGTTTTGTTGATTGTCATACGTTCCTGAACTTCCACAGCCCAGCCCATTCGAAAGCCTGCACGCCTCCTACTTAAACCGAAGGTAAGTTTTTGGGGATCACACGCGCTCGCACGCCCCTAATTTACCCTACCTCCTGATCAATTGGTATGCAGTGAACATGGGCTGCATAGTCGTGTGAACACACTTCAAATCAAGCAAAACGACAATTCAGACAACCAAACGACAACAAGCAATTACCTTGCCCAACTACGGCGGCGGGATCTCTGGTGAAGCCAACTCTCGGATGCCTCGCACCGTCGCCACCGATAAAGAATTTGTAAATTAATAACTTTGGACATGTTCGGTTTCATTGGCTTAGCCTTGCTAGCGGTAAGAAAATCTTTTTTGCTCGTTATATTGATAAAGCTGAAGAAAAAAAACGAAAAAGTCAGATAACACCATTGATGGATTCAAATTTCGTTTGGAGAAAAATACTAGGTATAGTCGAAATCTGAAATTTCAGCAAAATTTTGATATTTCGGATAAATTTCAATCGAAATTCAAAAACCAAAATTCAAATCCGGTCCGTTTGCCACCGAAAAAAATTTGAATTTCGGCGAAATTTACCAAAATTTCGGGTGAAATTGCCGAAATTTCGGTCCTTTTGCACCGGCTGAAAAGTAGGTCAAATGATGATGAAAAATTTTGAAATTTGTTTTGGAGATTCCTGACATATTGATGATATTGTCATAAAAATTTTAGAAGATTATCAAATCTTAGGAATTTTTAAAAATTTAAAAATTGCTACTGTCTTGATAAAATGTCGACCGGTAAGTTTGAACCAAATGAAAATTGGAACAAACGAGGTTATAAAATTTTGAAATTTTTTGTATATGGTCCTGACACATCTATAATATTTTCATCAAATATTTAGATGATTATCAAGTATCACGAATTTTTTAAAATTCAGACAGTGCTATTATCCTGTTAAAAGGCTTACCGGCAAATTTGAACGAAATGAAAAATTATCCAAACCATATTACAAAATTTTGAAAAAAAAATGTATGGTCCTGATGTAGCATTAATGGTTATATAAAAGTTTTAGATGATGATCATGCTTAAATAATTTTTAAAAATTTTGACAGTGCTACGTCTTGATAAAAGTCCGATGATCAATACATAGATTTGCTTTCGCAATAAAAAAGGGGTTTAAAATTTTTGAAAATTTTAAATAAGGGTGGTAAGGAAATGCTTAATATCTCATAAAAATTTTGATTCATTATCACACACTAGTGAATTTATAAAATTCTTACAAGGCACAGTACCATTTATGTTCTTTCTCTTTTTGATTTTTGAAATATAATATAACAAATGAAGTTCAGTGTTTACATAGATTTGATTGAGCAAACAAAAAATTTAAAATTTTTAAAAACTTTTATATAATGGTACTTAGAAATTCTTAATCTCTCATAAAAATTTTAGACCACGATCACACTCGAGAAAATTTATAAAATTCTGACAATGTAACTGTCCCAATTATGTTCGTTCTGTTTTTGATTTTTTAAAGATAACAAATGAAGTTAAATTATTTTTAAACTTTTTGTGTATGATCTTGCACTACTTAAGATAGTACCATACAATTCTTAGATCATTATCAAGCTTGTAAAATTTTATAAAAATCTAATAGTGTTTTTGTCAAAATTTTAAAATGTCTCAAAAATTCGGTTTTTCAAAAAAAATTCATAGAAGATGACTTTCTTATGGGTTATTGGACCAAATTCAGTTGAATCCGGTCCTAAAAGTTCAAAATATGGTCAAAATTAACAAAATTTCGGCGAAAAAAATGGAATTACGATAGCAATTTCAATTTTTTTATTCAGCCGGTAATTTAGATTTTATAGAAGCCCGAAATCTAAAATTTTGGTGAAAATTTGCCAAAATTCAGTCGGCACGGCACCATCTAGCACCACGCTAAACAAATAACCAGCTCTCCCGCACAACACACATCGCAGTCATGGGAAGGATAACACCCCCCACCTTCTAACATGCGAAAGCTTCTACCTGATTTTCAAGCTAGATGCAGAGGACCACCATTACAAAAAAGCTTGAGAGAGAAGAGTAGAAGCTAAGGCAAGATGAACCATGGCTCCATCAAGGATGAAGAACCGCGATAAGCACCGTACACTAGCAGGACAACCAACAATCAACTTCCGAATGATAATGGGTGGGGAAGTGCCACTTCTGCTCAACGGTGACGATGGATGGCGCGTAGGAGATGAAAGCTCCGACTGCACTCTCCCTTTCCCACACAACGCACCGATGGTGACCTATTTGCTCTCGACGCCAACCCAAACTGCTACAACACGGGGGCTCCACAGCAGTCATCCTGCTCAGGAGTCAGGACAACGACTACACACTACTACAGAATCGGCCTTCACAAGCGGCCTATTACAACCAGTTAGTTGCGCACCGCTTGTGCTCTCTGCGTCACAAGTGATTCGTGGGCAAAGGGCCGGAGGGGGTCTCTAGAAGCGGTTCTATACACGAACCCCTTCTGGAGCCCTAGCTCTAAAAGCAATTCGTGTCCCGAACCCCTTCTAGAGATCTACAAGTGGTTGGGGACACGAACCGCTTGTAGAAAGTGGCTTTTACAAGCAGTTCGTGTTCCCAATCGCTTGTAGAAGCCCAGTTTTTCGAAATAATAAAAGGAATGCGTATCCTACTCTATCAGAGAGCACGCGTGGGTAGATTGGCTAGATGGGTGAGGCGCGGGTCACGAGGAGGGAGAAGGTCGTGGGTTCGAATCCCATTCCTCACAATATCATTTCTCTTTTTAAGTAGCTTCTACAAGCGGTTATAAAATCGCTTATGATACTCCGGGAGTATCACAAGCGATTGCTTAGAAGCGATTCCAAAACCGGTTGTAAAACCCAGTTGAAACCGCTTGTGATAGCCTATTCCCTAGTAGTGACAACAGCGATCGCCCAGCTCTCACCTTGGACTAGCGAACAGACTAGGGGAGGCGACAGAACTGAATGGTGGCTGATGCACCGGTGACTGATGATGACAGATGGATCTGCAGAGGAAAGCTATGGGTCGAAGCTGTTGAGGGTCTACAAGGGAAGAAGGACAAATGAGGAAGCTTTCGCTTAGGTGGTGACTGGCGTGGTAGCCCTCCCAAGTGACGAGTGTTAGTTTAAGCTGTGTTTGGTATAACTCCAATTTCATCAGATCTGTGGAGCTGTGGGTATATTAAGAGTGTTTAGATGGGTCATCTTATTTATATTCTAGACTAAAAATATAAACTTATTTTACTTTATTTTAGCCTACAAATTTTAGATCTGAGGTGAAGCTAGAATCTGGAATTAAACTATCGAGACCCGAATTCGCAATCCGGAAACCCTTTGTGTTTTCAGCACTAGTCCCAGGATCAGTAGCTAGTGCCCACAGTTAACAAAGATGAATATCATAATCATACATAACGGAATAATAAATAAAGAATTCATCTTTTAATATAACATGTTGAACAACCTTAAGGTCAACTTACAATTGTGAAGCCTAGATGGCTTCAACTCAAAGTAAAACGAACAGCAGCGGAACGAAGAACATCGGTGAATTCCACCAAAATACCACAGGCATTTGACAAGGTTCAACTCCTAGATATTCGCCTTCTTGCAGAATTTCTCCTTCTTCGAAGACAAAGACTTCTCCTCAACTAGTGATGTTTTGTTATAGCAAGGGTGAGTACACAACCGTGCTCAACAAGTTGTGCACAAAATGCAAGTCTAAATAACTATATGCACAGCTTATTCCAATTGAATGGCTGAATTAGCTATTTTTGCATAAAATAGCATTTTCAAATGAATATCATAAATATATTGAAAAGCAGTAAAACAAGTAATACCCATAATAAATTTCGTAATCATTCTCAAGTAAAGTATTTCTCTTCCTTAGCGACCCCCGCACCACCTTGGGAAGAAACGCTTGCTCCAGTATGGCCATCGTGTAAATGGGCGAGTGACGAGACGGGCCGGTGATGTCGTGGCGAAGTCGTTTAAGTATGATTGCTGAGGCTCGATCGGGGCTGGTGAACTGCCCGACAAGACGTCTGGTCGGAAGCCAGCGGGACGCCTTGGGCCAAAGATGCTGGTCGGGCGCCCGATGGGCCTGATCGAGGCCGAAGATCCTTCGTGTCCCCTTGGGCCTAGAGCTGGGCCCAAGATGGTTCATCTGGAAATTCAGCCGATATTTAGGGATAATCCCATCTGTGAGGGACGAAAGCTTTGGTAATATCCCCTCCCGCACTCGCAATGATGTCAGCGGTTTGGTCTTGAGTCTGGATGGTCGAGAGAAATCGATCTTGAAATCGATGTATACTTTCTTTGTGGGGTACCTCTGGTATGAGTATTAAATCGAGCGTTAACAATGAGCGTTAGCGATGGAACATTACGACAAAAGCGTTAACGGCGGGCGTTAACGGCGAAAGCGATGACGGGCGCTCATGAAATAACAAGGTGGCGATCGTCGATGCAATGACATAGCAAAGTGATAGAATGCTACCAAGGATGGCTACTTAGAGGGCGAATGGATAATGAGGTCTAGGTTGAAAAGACGACGGGTAGATTCTAGAATATGGCCTTAACGGCAACCGGGAATCAATTGAACTTCTCCGATGGGCAAAATAGGGGATAATGGTCTACTGGACACAATGGCCTGGCCACGTCAAACCAAAATGGTTGGGGGCACAAGACGACGCGCGGCGGCGGCAAAAGGCGGCGGCCGACGAATAAAAAGAATTTCGGTAGATGTAACAGCAAAGGGAAAATATCCATCGCGTAGAACGCGACGAGATGAACTCAACAGTATAGGCGGATTTGGCGGCGACCCACCAGATTGATCACAAACTGCCGATGAACGGCTCCCGGAGCTAATAGATTAATCGGTCATAACTATTAAAATAATAGATGAAACATAACCAAATTTTACAGAGACCTATCTGAGAATATTTGGCATAATATGACATAAATGGATCTGAGTTTTACCTTTTGGATCAACGGAGAACGCCCAAGGAAGTTTTAATTTGTCAACCTTGATCGATCGGAGAAAAGAATTTTTTGCACAAAATCAAGAGGTCAAAATCGTGGGTTAGGGTGAGCAACATATAGGGGACATCACCAGGAGTCTACACAAAAAATTTCACGGTCAAATTCGCAAAAACGAGGGATAACGAGTAGAAACACAATTTGAGATTGGAACGGCCATAACCTTTGATTCCATGAACCAAATTGCACGAAATTTGAAAGAGGGATAGAAGGTACTATAGAACCTGCCGTGACATAGATGGATCACCAAAAATTTCGATGAGCCGATAAGGAACGCGACGCCAAAACAGGTCGACATTTGGCGGCGTTTTGGCGATCTTGGCGGTGTGGGGAACTGGCCGGAAGGCGCAGGAGGGGCGCGGCGACATGAGGAGGCATCTTTGAAGCGATCAGACGGGGCGGATGGTGTGGAAAAGCGGCCTTGGCGGATTTAGTTAGCACATATGGCGCGCATGGCGCCAGCAGCAGCGGCGGGGAAGAAGCGGCCAAGGGGTGGGGTAGAGGCGGCAAGGTGAGGGATGCCCATGGACATGACGGTAAGCGGCGGGGATGGCGGAGTGTGGCGAGGCGGCACGACGCGACCAAAACCATTGAATGGTATGGTGCGAAAACATGATAAAACGCAGAATTTCCTAAACCTAGCGGGAGCACGGCATAGAGCAAGATCATACTAGGCTATATCTAGAAGGAATTTGATTGGGGATTACCGGTTTGGGAGAAATCGACCTTGAGCGGGCGGACGACCGACGATGAACAAACTTGAAATTGGGGTCAAAGCGCAGCGAAAATCAAATCCGATTGAATGGTTGTGATTACGGAAGCAAAAGGCACAAAGTGGCCTTGATTGGTTTACCGGAAACTCATCGAACAAAAGATGGCTCACCGGTGTCTTTGGAGAACAGCAGGCGTCGGGTTTTCTCGAGTTTTGGAAAGGAAGCGATACTAAATCAAGCGGGCAAGGTGAGCACGGAATAGGAGCGTCAATATGCACATTTCAAGTACTCGCACGTCCGGTGAGGTGAATAGGCGCTGAGATAATGGCGAGCAATAAATTGTCATTAGCGCTTAATTGCGGCCGTTTCGCTCGGATTGAGGGCTCGGAATGCAATGAGGGCATTTATTCTCCATTACGACGCCGTCGCGATGCTTCAGCTCCCACGTGATTTGGTGCAGTATATTGTGAGATATAGAGGTTTGAAGTTGAAGCTAGACATGGGGTTGAAGCTCTGTACAGTGCTGGTTGTTTTGGGGAAGATAAACAGTGCCATTTTTAAAGCGCGTGAGATAAAATAGATAACAAGATCTAAAAATACCGAAAAAGATCCTAAAAATCATAATTAATAGAATGAAACCCAATAAAATTAGTTTTGCTGATTTTGGATTAATTTTGGAATTTAGATTATTTCGGGATGAAAATAATGGATTTGATGAAAGCGCGAGAGATAAAATACCAGAGAGATTCTATAAATCTTGGAAAAATTTCTAAAATCATTATAGAATATTTGGAATCTCATTCTATGAATTTTGAGATTTTTGGAGTATTTTAAAACTCGGGTGAAATTTTGAATAAGAACCAGAATTTAAAATTTTGGCTTTGCGGACGGAAAAAGGGTTGAACTCCAATTTTGGAAGGATATGGATGCCAGGTTAATTAGAACACTGAGGAAAATCCAGATTTTGAATTTTAAATGGAATTTCAAAGGAAAGGTTTGAATTGGAATTTGGATATAGAATTGCTCGAACAATTAATAATTCAAATTAAAAATCAATTAACATCCAAATGTTTAAATTAATAATTTTAATTAATTTTAGCGAATCTCAAATTTGGGAAATTCACGAGATACAAAGAACACTGTAAAAACTAAATTTTAAATTACTTGATGCACACAGAAGGCACATTAAATTGTTTTAGATTTAGAAAATTCTAAATTAAGCGACTTTAATTGAAATAAGATTGATGTAAAATTTTTGGAAAGCTAATTTAATATAAATTTTTGAAAACCCAAATTTTGGGATGTTACATAAACTAAACAGGGCCTTAATATTGTAGTTTCTTTTCTAAAGTTTGACAGAAGTTAGGTCATTTTAGTCTTGATTTCAGAGTTGGTTTTCTGCTTTAGGATTTATGTTGGATATTTCAAGATAAGAAGTCATTAGTTGCCGGATATGATAAAGTAACGTATTAGAGCCGATATGTGTTAGTTAGTATTTGATTTAGTATGATAGCTATAATGCTAATCCATAGTAGATGTAATATTTGACTTATATAAGGGAGAATAAAACCAGAAAAGATGTGAGTTGTTTCACGTCGCAAAGCTTTGAGTGTTCTCCTCTTCCATCGCAATTGCTAAGCTCTCTTTTTTGAGCTCTGCTCTATATTGTTGTCCTAAGTTCAGGTCATGCTCTGTTAGTACCAACAAGTGGTACCAAAGCCGGTGATCCACATGACGATGCTAGGCGATCAACTAGTGTCTGGTGACCAACTCCCAGCAAGAGCAGCACTAACCGATCCATCAGCAGCTGGCATCAAGATGGTGGCAAGGGGAGTCTCAATTCGGTACCAAACGCTGGATGGCAAAAACTATGGCCTATGGGCTGTGAAGATGAAGATCATCCTCTTCGCTTGGTGTATGGCGAGCAGTAGAGTGCGAGGCAATAATCGATGAAGAAATAGATCAAGGCACCCTAGCAACAATATGTCAGTCTGTCCCGAATCATGTGATGATGGCCATAGCCGGTAAGCAAACAACAACGGAGGCATGGGAGGCTATCAGAGATATGCACGTCGGGGAAGATCATGTCAAGAAAGCAAGGGTGCGGTACTAAGAGGCTAATTTGATCATCAGATCATGGGTGATGCCGAGAGTATAGGGGAGTTCTCTCGAATTTGGTACTTTCTGATGGGAGAGATCGCTCTCGTCTTGGCGTGAAAGATAGCATGGTGGTCAAAAAGTTATTTAGTGTTGTTCATGAATCGATTTTCAAAAATCATTAGCACGATTGAGAAATTTGGGGACATAGAAGGAATGTTGTTGAAAAAGGCAATTGGACATCTAAGGGCGTTTGATGAAAGCACAATAGGAAGACGCCATGATCGTGGTGAGAAGGAGGGGGAGCAACTCTTGCTCACTCGAGCCCAATGGAAATCCCTATCCGTGGAAGAAAAGAAGCTTGGGGAGGGGTATGATTCTGGCACATAGATGAGTCATGGTAGTGACCATGGCCAAGGACATGGGCATAAACATGAAGGAGGTCAAAATGAAGTCGGTGAAGAGCAAAAGTTCAAGAGATTTGATTAGTCAAAGATCAAATGTTACAACTGTGATAATATGGGGCACTTCCGAAGTGAATGCCACAAGCCAAAGAGGGACGAGCACATTACACAAAGAAGCAAGATGATTCTGAAGTGGCACTGTTATTAGTTGAAACCTGTGAGCTTGTGCAGGCCATCCAAGACGTGGGTCAGGTTGTGATGCTAAATGAGAAGAAAGTAATCACATGATTGGGTCCAAGGAGCTCTTTGTAGAACTTAACGAATCGGTGCAAGGCACAGTGATGTTTGGAGATGGGTCTATTGTGGTCATTTGTGCACGTGGCTCAGTGCTTCTCAACTGCAAGAATAATGAAAACAAGTTGCTCACTAAGGTATATTACATCCCACAGCTCAAGAGCAGTATAATGAGTCTTGGTCAACTTGATGACAATGGGTGCAATATTGTTATGGAAGATGGTCTCATGAGCATCTATGACCGAGAGAGGAAGCTTTTCGCATGTGTGAGAAGATCCAAAAATAGAATGTATGTCCTAGATTTGAGTGTGACAGATCCTATATTCCAGCTGTCAAAAGCAACAGACATGGCATAGTTGTGGCATACACGTAATGGCCATATGAATTTTCAGGCTTTGAGGAGTCTTGGAATGAAGGAGATTGGTGGATGTAGAGGACAACCATTACAGAAAAGCTTGAGAGAGAAGAGTAGAAGTAAAGGCAAGATGAACCACGGCTCCATCATGGATGAAGAACCACGATAAGCACCATACCGTACACTAGCAGGACAGCCACCAATCGACTTCCAAATGATAGTGGGTGAGGAAGTGGCACTTCCGCTCAACGGTGACGATGAATGGCGCGTAGGAGATGAAAGCTCCAACTGCACTCTCCCCTTCCCGCACGACGCATCGATGGTGACCTATCTGCTCTCAAGACCAACCCAAAATGCTACAACACGGGGGCTCCACAGCAGTCGTCCTGCTCAGGACAATGATTCCAACAACGATCGCCCAACTTTTAGCTTGGTTGGGCCTCTCTGCAAGTGGGCGAACCGGCGAACAGACTAGAGGAGGCAACAGAGCTAAATGGTGGCTGATGCACCGGTGACTAATGACGACAGACAGATCTGAAGAGGCAATCTCTGGGTCGAAGCTGTTGAGGGTCTACAAGGGAAGGAGGACAGATCAGGAGGCTTCCGCTTCGGTGGTGACTCACTACAGGAAAACGATATTTTTTCGTCGGCCAAATGCCGACGAAAAAAGGGGATTCCTGACGAAAGCACATATTTTTGTCGGTTTGCCAACGAAAATAAACCGACGAAACTAAATAGACGAAAATAAGGACTATTTTCGTCGGTAACTACGAAAATAATTTGTTTTCGTCGGCCCAGACTAGCTGACAAAACAAAGTGACCGATGGCTGGCCCAGTCATGCCACATCAGGCTAATGTCATCGGCCACGTGGCCGATGAAAATACTGGGGATTTGCCAACTGTAGAAGCTGCTCGATATTTTCGCCGACCACGTGGCATAAAAATATCTGGTATTTCTAGTTGCAGAACTGCTTCCCCATTGCTTATTTACCACCTAGTACCTCCCAGTATTTTCGTCGGCCACCTTAGCCGAACAAAAATCTTGAGGAGTTTCAGTGAAGCGGCCCCCTTCTTGTTTTCTGATACGAGCGTATAGTTTTTGTTCAAATTCACATACACCAACATATATTACTTAGAACAATCACAAATGCATCACATAATTTGAAAATCACATTAATATTAAATTTACAAATGCATCACATTAATATCATAAATACACCAACATATATATGAATCCAAATCATGTCACAAGTTTCATCCAACTCTGATTACCCCATGCATCACAAGTATCCCATCCATCACAAGTATCTACAATCCTAACTCTCGAGGTGTTTGAATTTTGGCGCTACCTCCAGAGGCAAAAGAAATTTGTCGTGAAGGTAGTGAGAACCCCGAGTGGCCACACGTGGTGGAGGCGGAAATGGGTGCCACAGCGAAGGAGGCTAAAAACCTTGTAGAGGAGTTATGAAATTTCACGTTAGTATAGAATTGCAAATAATTTTCAAAACCAAATTAATCTAAACACTACAAGAAACAGTGAAAAATTCGTGGGTTTTTTTAAATTAGTGGGCCAAACAAAAGCATGCAATTTATATATTCAAATTAAATCGGTTTACAAAAAAACCCACGTATTTAGTTAAATTAAATGGGCCAAAAAATACCCACAATTTATAATTTAAATTAAATGGGTTTACGTAAATACCCACAATTTAAGTAAATTAAATGGTCGCGTAGCCCACAATTTAATTCTTTAAGGTAACCGACCCCCCTGTCTCCCTCCCTCTCTCTCTCTCTTAGCGTCTCCCTGAGACCTAGCTCGTCTGTCTTCCCGCCGCCCAGTCACCAGCCTTGATCACCGCCGCCTCCAGCCCGCCCATGCCCCGCCCGCCTCGCCCACCCACCCGCGCCATCGCACACGGCGCCCATCGCGTCCCCCCTTGAACCCCCATGCGCCCTTGCCCCGTCCCATGACGGCATGCCTGCGCCTCCGAATACATGTAGAAAGCTCTAGGTTTTCTCTCTGGTCATCCTTCCCTCCTCTCTCTAAACCCTAGCACATGGCTTGAGAAACCCTAGGTTTCCTTGTGAGGTAAATGGCCTCCAAGGCTCCAACCATCTCGCCTCGTCTCTGGCGCTCATGAGCTTGCGATTCAGCGCTTCATGGTCTTGATTAGTGCGGATTTTGATTTTTCGAGGTGATTTGGTGGCTTGTGTAGGTGGTTTGGAATTGGACTGCGTGGAGATGGCGGAAAAGGAGGTGGGGAGGATCTTAGTGGGCGGGCTGTCGTGGGACACCACGAGCGTCGCTCGAGCACACCTTCGACCCGGTTCGGCAAGGTCATCGGTAGCAGTATAATTCTATCATTCTCGTGGTTGATACGTATGTGTTGTCTGGCGTGAGAAAATTCTTTGTTAGCGTATGATTTGGTTGGGATTAGTAGTTTGAATCCAATTTGGTTGGAATGATGTTATGTTTGTTCTTAAGAGCCAATTTGTATCTATGCTAGTTTGTGCTATTTTGTTTCCCTCGTTTCTGCGGTGTATTATCTCTCTTCGTTGATCGCAACAACGTAGTTTAGTGAAGAAGTATGCGTCCTAGAATAAGGTTGTTTTGTTGAGATGATGCGTGTGAGATTAGAGGAGGTGATATCTTACCAAATTCTTTTAGGCGGATAGGTTTTATTTTCTTTGCAGTTTATTTGGTGTTAGGTGGAAGCGGATATTTGAAAAGATTACCATTACGACTATGCTTCACTGTTTCTCAACAACTTGCACAACCATCCTTGACATGTATTTCATGACCTTGATGAAGTCATACATCCTACATCATAATAATCCATGAAATAAGTACATAGCCTAGTAAAAAATGACTTTTTCCCTATTGAATAATTTCGGTAATCAAGGCATTGAAAAATCTTGCTAGTAAGTCAACAATTGGAGCATATGGGTGTCTGTTGTTTGTTTATATTCTTAGTAAACTTTTTTTTCCTTGTCTTTGTTTTCATTCTAATAGCGATTCTTGATTCACGAACCTGCGGTCACTTCAAGTATACTTTAGGAAGTTAACGAAGTTGAAGGCAAAGTAACACATTAATCAATTGAGCTCATGGTTATACATTTTTGGGGTGATTTGGTTGGAATGATGTTATGTTTGTTACGATCATTCGGAAATCTGAGTGTCTTGATTGGGAATGATTTAAAAAATGAGCCTCCTTTACGGATAGGTATTGCACTTTGGTCTAAGTGTGAAAATGAGTTATCTTTGTAATATATATATTTGATCATTTCTTTTGTATTTGAAGATGCACTCCACTAGAATATATTTCTGCTTGTGAATGAAAGTTTTAAATTGGATATCTAAACATGTTGAGTTGGTATGCTTTCAGAAAATGATAGAATTGAATGGGAAGTTTATTTAATTTTGTTGGGTTTATAATTGACTATCATAGAATTGAATGGGAGTTGGTATCGCTGAAGCTGGCATATACTTTTGAATGGTATTGCATTGGATATTTATTTATTGATTTATTGGTTTATAAATTGAGATATTCTTTGTGCATATATCTCGTGGAAACTGGAGATAAGCTTTGCTTGACCTCTTTTGGGCATATATCTCGTGGCTTATTGCAATTGTCTTTTACGCTTTTCCCCAACTATACTTGGTTGGAATCATGCTGAAAATGCATTTAGGCATTTATTCTTGACTTGAGGAATGCCCATGAAATTTGTCGAGAGGATGAAACTATTCTGAGGTTCTAAGGTATGGTTTTCCTATTTCGGCACAAATATATACATCTTGCTGATCTTATTCCAAATGTAAATAGTTGCCACCGCTGTCCGACTGATCGATTACATTCATGGTACAGACACACGGAAGAAAAACTACCAATGGAAGGGGAGAGCGAACTGCGAAAAGGTAGCTTTATTGATATTTCTTTTTCCAAGAAGTGATCCATACTTATCTTTTTCATTGATCCTGCATGTATGCTATCTGGGAATGCAAGGAATGTCACCTGAACTAGTCAAAATTGCCACTGATATGATCGGCACAATGAAACCAGAAGAACTTCAGAAAATGTTCCAAGTCGCGTCTTCATTGAATGGAACTAGCTCAGTGGTTGCTAAGTTTGCGAAACAACGTAATTCTGTCAATTGTGAACCATACTCATTGCGTAGTTTACAAATTGCCGTTGGATGTGTGATTGATTATCTAAGGATCTGCTAGAATGTCTCATACGGTTTGAGAGATTGATATATATATATTATAACGCAAATATTTTTTGTCTGTGAGTGGATGTCCTATTTACAAGAGATTATGCCAAAATTTTGTACATTTTGGTGACTTAGTTTTAAGCGGTTTTAAAGAGTTAAAGGTTGGTTTCAGATCTTTTAAATACAGGTAATAGGTTTGGTGTCTCGTTTGTACATTGTGGTCAAATTGAGTGAGGAAAATATGAACATAGCTAAGGAAGAAGGCAACCAATACGAGGAATAAATCTGTTCTATCATTTTACGATGCGAGTATGAAGAATGGAAAAAAAGGTTAGGAGGAAATGCTAGTGGTTGATGCGTGAAGTACTACAAGGTTTGCTTTTCCATCTTGTTTATTTTGTTAGTTCAAATATTACGCCTTTTTGCTTCTTGGTTACTTAAAAGGACATCTCTCGATGGGTGGTTGATAACCTTGTGAGTAATATAGTGTTTTAACAATATAGCGACTTCCTACATTTATCCTTTCACGAGATTTCAAGCGAATGATAGGTAAAGCTAACAAGTGATCGAGGGTGGTCAATTTGAAATTTGTGGCTTCTTTGGTGATGTATTCGCTAAGTATTGTTTGTCTTGTTTAAACATAAGTGCCTTTTCTTGTTAGTAGAGGCCTTTTGAGCACCTCTAGGAGTCTGTTGTTGCATGAATACTTATACATGTATCAGATTTCTATTTGATTCAGATTGGAGGGATCAACTGCGTCATGTGTTTTTGGGGACAATTTTCATTTGTTCATGAATCTCAACTTACTCTTTTCTTTGTCATCATCATATCGGGCTTCTTGAATGTATAGGCTTATCCTTGCAAGCTGGACTATCATGCTTTTAGTATATATTCCTATTCTATTTATTTATTACATTTTTGTGTGGACAATGGGTGGGTATTTCAATTTTGGATACTTGATAAATGTGATGTAGTCGAGACATCTCAAATCCGGTTGTGATAAATTTTAATTTATATACTCTAATTGATTGCCTTAAGACTACACTACTGATCCTCTTTCTTTACGTTACCACCCTTACATTGGTTATATGAGTAATGAGTGGATGTGTTTGATATATATGAAATTTAAAGCTTGATAGCTCACCTAAGAACTATGGTAGTTGGCCATATCACGGTATATTTAGGTGACTTAGCTTTCTTCTTTGCATACATGGAACTAGTGTAAACATTTTTCGGTTTCATGTTGAGAAGAATGCAAAATGTTAGCCCAACAATAAATTATTATCAATGTAGTCTATAAGCATTTGCGAAATCATTTTGGGGATTAGTTGCTTGGGCTTGTCAAGTAGCGGGTGGAGATATTTTTAAATTTCATTTGAAGAATCATATACAAATGTTAAGGAAAGTATGTAGTGCAAAACCATCTCTGGGTGCTAAATGTTATCTCATAACGTGTCATGGGATGATATTGGGATGGATCAGATTTAGAGCATCATATGCATCGGGATGATTTTTGTTTCTACTCCATTAACATAATTTTATTCTTCCTTGTACTAGCTGCTTTGTCTTTATGCCTTATTTTTGCACATCTTCCTTTTTTTTTGCCAAACATGGAAGTGGTGGCCCTATTTAAATGCTCTATATTAGGGAATAATATTTATATGTCTTGTTGTTACGTAGATAGTTTACAATGCAAATAAACTTGCTGATCTTGTTGAAAAGAAGAAGAAATTGCGGAATTAGCTTGATTATTACCAACTCAAGCATGGCGAAATCAATCAAAAAGCCCACCACCAAGGTTAAGCTGCAAGAATGATTAGCCTTCCATTTCTCCTCCATATGGATCTTGATTTTGTTTATCTTCATTTAAATTGGAATCTTGAATTAGGATCTATTTACTTTAATTCCTTCCCTTTTACGGACCTATATTCTGGTGGCTTTCTTGGATGTTTTGGTTCTGAGGTGGATGCTATCGAATACTACAAATCAGAGATTGAGAAGATAGGAAAGGAAGTAAGTTATGGCATTTGTATTTATATAATCATTGGACCATTCAGTTCTGTCAGTTTAAGTGTTAGATTCAAGTCTGTAGAATTATTACAAAAGCTTATATGGTTGTCTTTTGCATGTTGTTTTGATGGCATGTCCTGATTTCTGTTTGTCAACTATTGTGCAGACCTTTCATTAAATCATTCATCCAAGGGTTTCTTCCTGGAATTGCTTTGAAGATCTTCCTTATAGTGCTTCCAACTATACAAATGTTTATGTCGAAGTTTGAAGGATTGATATCACAGTCAACACTGGAGCGAAGATCTGCATCTAAGTATTATATATTTTTGTTCTTCAATGTATTTTTGGGTTTTTTAACAACAATTAAAGAAATCATTGCTGAAGTGGATCTGAGATCATGTTATGCGTCATTGTGTAGTTTACAAATTGCCGTTGGTTGTGTGATTGATTATTTAAGGATCTCGCTAAAATGTCTTCTTTTGGTTTGAGAGATTGATATATATATTATAACGCAAATGTTTTTTGTCTGCGAGTGAATGTCCTATTTACTAGAGGATTATGTCGAAATTTTGTATATTTGGCGATTTAGTTTTGTTGAATTATGATCCAAATTGAGAAGAAGGCTAACTACAGCCGGGCGGAGGCGGAGGCCGTCAGCCGGGAGGCTTAGGCGGATCATTGTTATTTTGGATACATATGTAGAAATGGACGGATCGCTCTCGCTGGCTACAATTTTGTTTGTATGCATGATGACTAAATTAAGTGAGCCATTTAAAACCCACGAATTTAGCGATTAAATTAGTGGGTTTTCAAATTACAATTTAGTTACTAAATAAATGGGTTTTTTTACAATTTAAGAGCTAAATTAGTGGGTTTTTCAGCCCACAATTTAAGAGCTAAATTCGTGGGTTTTTTGAGAACCCACGAATTTAATTGATTAATTTAAATCGAGTTAAATTAAGTGAAATAAATTGACGGTTTGCCCACAATTTAACCTAAATTAGTGGGTTTGCCTAAATTCGTGGGTTTTTGGCCCACGAATTTTTCCCTGTTTCTTGTAGTGAAAGCATATGTACCTACGGTGCTTGCCCTGGTGGCGGATATCCGTAGAACGGCAGAGGAGGCTGAGAACCCTGTAGAGGAGTTATGAAATTTTATGTTAGTCTAGAATTACAAATAATTTTCAAACCGAATTAACCTAAAACATATTTACCTTTTGTGCTTGCCCCGGAGGTGGATACCCATAGAATGGTGGAGGAGGCTGAGGCGTAGGCAAACCATGTTGAGGGCCCACAGTTGCGTAGAGTTGTTGCATATAGTTAATGTGTTAGATCCACCATAGTAAAACTTAGTTGGTCTGTTGAGATTTCGAGCTTTTACCTGAAGAGCTCCCTGGGAGTACGCCTGCGTTTACCTTAAGTGCGCCATCTCCGCTTCATATTTCGCTATCGACTCACACTATTGGCGAGACTCCTCACGCTGTTGACGAGCCTGCTCCTCGTACTCCGTGAACCTTGCATTATCCCTAGAGAAGTGAGCGCTGCTCTATGAGGACCCCGACGCTCTTCCTTGGGATAGAGCGATGTCGGAGTCCACAATCCGTTGAACATGGAGAACCTACAGCAGACATATACGAAACCGAAGGCATTCATAAAAAGTGCAACTATTGATGATATCAGGATTTCCGACAAAACACAAATAAGAGGGATGATCTTACCTTCCATGTCTCTTGCCCTCACCACTCTGGTATAGCACTGAGACATCGAGCTCCTCGTTCCTCCAGTCGTACTCTGGGCCGTGACGCCAAGCCATTTCTTCCCCATATTGCTCCTGCATGTCAACATTACTGAAACAATAGTTTGAAGACATCAATTTCATCAAAGTAGGTCAAACAACTCACAATCCTCTGAGTCGCTGACTGGCTGCATAGCTGTCCAGGCGACTCTGAATCGGCGCTTCGATGTCCCTGAACATAAACATCGAAGTAGCTCGGGGCAACGCCAGTTTCAACCTCCTGTAATCCAAAGTTAGCGACATGCATTCAAAAGCGTACTGAACTAAGGCTAGATACTTACCATGTGCCTCGCTAAGTGGAGGTGTCCATCCGTGCCGTACCGGTGCAACACCGGGTCACCTGCCTTTCTGTTACCTCGCTTCTTGTTGGACCTAGCAATAAAGTCAACCGACGCCCAGTACTTGCACAAGTACCTGAAAGCGTCCTGGCACTTCATCAGCCAGGGGATGGATGCCTGGAGGTACTCATGCTCGCGTAGGTAGATTTTGGAGACCCCGAGCTTCTTGGTCATCTTCTCCTTCTTCACCCCTTGTAGTACGAGCACATCGCCTGGATGCGTGCATTGGACATCATGTCCTTCATGACCTTATGGGCTGCCGTGTTGAAGATTTTATTGGCCTTCTCACGATTTGCAGGGACATCCTCATCCTCCAGGCGGTACCCCTCCTGCAAAAGCAATTCTTGAGCTAGCAACATATCCCTATAAATGAATGAACTGTAAAGAGGTAAGGAACTCACCCAGAAATCGTGCCAAACCGCGTCAGCGCAGGTCATTGTTTCAAAATTACAACTATTTCATAGCAACTGAGCAAGTACCATCCACTAAAAACACACATGTAAGCATCGTATAGGAAATATCTTAAAACAGATGAACAAAATGGTGGAATACTCACCTTGTTTGGGAATTGCAGCGGCGTCTTGAGGGCGGTGGTGTTCGGTGGCCGACGAGGAGGCGGCGATGCGTGGGGATCTGACGGCGTGAGGGCAAAATGGGGCGGTCAGGCGGCGGGGCAGGGAAGGCTCGGTGAAGCAGCCAGGCAATGAGCGGTGGGTCGGTGGGGCCGTGAGGCCTGGGCGGCCAGGCGGCTGGGGATGGCGGCGACGGCCCGCGAGGGCGACGGATGTAGCGGCACGGCGCAGGGGCGAGGGGAGGCAGCGGTGTGGTGTGGCACAGGGGCGACGGGTGGCGGTGCTCGGTGTAGGGCGGCGGGTTGGTTTCGATGGTGCGATTGAATGGGTACGCGATGGGTCGGCAGTAGGCTTATTGCGCCCTATTTTCGTGGGCTAGTATGACCGACGAAAAAAAGGCCGACGTGGCAGGGTCACTTATTTTCGTTGGCCATCCGGGCCAATGAAAATAGTTATTCATGCCACGTGGCACAAGACGAGTGGGCCGAGATTTTTTCATCGACCAACTAAGCCAACGAAAATAATTTAAAATTCAACTGCTACCCCCGACAGGATTGTTTTCGTCAGTTTTGTGAACAGACCGACAAAAACATATGTATTGTCATCGGCTAGTGGATCTGACTGACGAAAATGCTTTATTATTATCGTCGGCCTATGGAGAGCCGACGAAAACATCTTGGGCCAACGAAACATTGTCGTTTTCTTGTAGTGACTGGTGAGGTAGCCCTCCCAAGTGATGAGTGTAAGTTTAATATTGTAGTTTCTTTTCTGAAGTTTGATAGAAGTTAGGTCATTTCGGTCTTGATTTCAGAGTTGGTTTTCTACTTCAGGATTTGTGTCAGGTATTTTCAAATAAGGAGTCATTAGTTGCTGGATATGATACAGTAACACATCAGAGCCGGTATGTGTTAGTATTTGATTTGGTTTGATAGATGCAATGCTTATCCAAAGCAAATGTAATCTTTGACTTGTATAAGGAAGAATAAACCAGAAAAGATGTGAGCTGTTGCACGTTGCAAAGCTTCAAGTGTTCTCTTCCATCACAATTCCTGAGCTCTGTTCTTTGAGTTCTGCTCTATATTGTTGTGCTAAGTTCAAGTCCTGCTCTATTAGTACCAACAAGTGGTATTAGAGCCGGTAATCCACGCGACGATGCCAAGCGATCAATTGGCGTCTAGTGACCAACTCCCAACAAGGGCAGTGTCGATCGATCTGTGAACGAGCATGTGGAGGTTTATCTTTGTGTGTAATAAGTTATTGACATTATTTAAGCATGTGGTGCCTTGATTTGAGTTGAAAAGTGCTTTTGAAGCAAAATTGTAAAAAATGTCTTGCATTGGCAGTCATCGACCAGTAGTATGATTGGCAGCAATGCTACCGGTGGGAGGCGTAGCACCGGCCATGGGTGGTAATACCGGCCCTAGACCGGTGTGTTTTTCCAAAGAATATGTTTTTGCGATTTGTGGGGGCAGTCATACCGACTAGGGGGCAGTATGATCAGGCCGACGGTGCTACCGGCCTGAGGGTGGTAGCACCAGCTCTTATGAGCGAGGGTGAATTTTTAATTTGTGATCTTTGATGAATTTGATTAAATATCTTTTTGGACATTGCTATGTGATGTGTTTCCTTATTTTTTATGGTTAGAGGACAACAGTGCTAGATCATGGTGAGGCGGAGGATGATCGAGACTAGGCGAGATGAGCTGGAGGTCCAAACGATCGAGGATCGCCGAAGATGATCGGAGACAGTTGGTGCAAACCTAAATGACAAGGAATAGATGAGATGCTAGCTAGGAGCTGCTCAGATCAAAGAGGGTCGTTGGATTGCAGTTTAGGTGATAGAGTAGCGGGTCTAATTAGTATACTTTGAAAGCGTGCAAAACCCGTTATGTTGTTGGGTTTCAGGTTAGCCCCTGTATGAGTAAGTGAGTCAATCCTATCTCTTGATGGGGATTCTTAGGGTAGAATGAATTCATCCAAGGGTGGAGGATGACTCAAGAGTAGTATAAATAGAATGGGTAGGGTTAGCCTTCCCCCTCTCGAAGGTTGTTAAGGTTTTATGCTCCTTTGAGCTTTACCCGCCTTATTGTGAGACTTTGTAAATCTCTCTTCTAGAAATGAAGAACCAAATTCTCTAAATTCTGAATTTAGTTTCTGTATTTACATTCCGCGCTTACTTTCAATCTTTACATTCTTTCAATTTACATTTACGCAATCTGGATTTTCCTCCCCTCCTACATGGTTTTGCTTTTTGTGCTGAGTATGTTGATTGATGGATAAATCTTCTTCAAGACCATATCCCAATCTTCTAGACAATCCATTTATTTTTCTTGCAAGAAACCGATCTTGTGTTCTTAAGTGAATCATTCTTCTATATCGTATTGCTGGAGCTTTGGACTTGTGTTCTTACTTGCCTTGATGCGTGTGAGGTTATCCAAGATCATTTTGATAATCAAAACCCCACAAGAAAAATCAAGATAAAGTTCTTGAATTTTTTGTTCAAACTTGGTGTCCTCGATACGCATATATCTAATTCCCATTGTATCAAGAAAGCAAGGGTGCAGGTACTGAAACACTAATTTGATCATCAGATCATGGGTGATGCCAAGAGTATAGTGGAGTTCTCTCAGAAGCTAACCACTACGGTGGGAGAGATACACTCTCTCGGTACTAACGTGAAAGATAGCATGCTGGTCAAAAAGTTGTTCAATGCTGTGCCTGATCAATTTTCACAAATCATCAGTAAGATTGAGCAATTTGGGACATAGAAGGAATGTCGTTGCAAGAGGCAATTAGACATCTGAGGGCGTTTGAGGAAAGCACAATAGGAAGATGCCATGATCGCAGTGAGAAAAGGGGAGCAAATATTGCTCACTCGAGCCCAATGGGAATCCCTATTCGTGGAAGAAAAGAAGCTCAGGGAGGGGCCTAATTCTGGCACATAGATGAGTTGTGGTCATGACCATGGCCAAGGATATTGGCATGAACATGGAGGTCAAAGTGAAATCGGTGAAGAGCAAAAGTTCAAGAGATTTGACAAGTCAAAGATCAAATGTTACAACTACAAAAATATGGGGCGCTTCCGAAGTGAATGCCGCAAGCCAAAGAGGGAACGGGCACATTATGCAAAGAAGCAAGATGATTCTGAACATGCACTATTATTGGTCGAAACCTGCAAGCTTGTATAGATTATCGAAGATGAGGGACAGGTTGTGAAGCTAAATGAGAAGAAAGTAATCACATGATTGGGTCCAAGGAGTTCTTTGTAGAACTTGACGAATCAGTGCAAGGCAGAATGAAGTTTGGAGATGGGTCTGTTGTGGAAATTTGTGGACGTGGCTCAGTGCTTCTCAACTACAAGAACAATGAACACAAGTTGCTCACTGAAGTATATTACATCCCATAGCTCAAGAGCAGTATAATGAGTCTTGGTCAACTTGATGAGAATGGGAACAAGATTGTTGTGGAAGATGGTCTCATGAGCATCTATGACTGAGAGAGGAAGCTTTTGGCACGTGTCAGAAGATCCAAAAACAGATTGTATGTCCTAGATTTGAGTGTGACAGATCCTATATGCATGCTGTTAAAAACAACAGACATAGCATGGTTGTGGCATACACGTTATGGTCATCTAAATTTTTGGGCTTTGAGGAGTCTCAAAGTCACGGAGATGGTGGAAGGGATGCCAAAAATTGATCACCTAGAACAATTTTATGAAGGGTGCTCATTGGGGAAACAACATTGCTAGCCATTCCCTCAGTCTGTAAATTACCGAGCAAAAAGAGCACTAGAATTAGTGCACGGTGATTTGTGTGGCCCAATTTCATCGAATACACTAGCAGGAATTCAGTATTTTCTGTTGTTACTAGGTGATCACAACCAGTATATGTGGGTTGAACTACTTAAAAGCAAATATGAAGCATTTTAGTACTTCAAGAAGTTTAAAGCAGCAGTAGAAAATGAAAAGGGTTTGGAAGTGAAAGCACTTCGTACTGATAGGGGAGGAGAATTCACATATGTAGAGTTTGAAACTTTTTGTGATGTGGCTGGAATTAAAAGGTGTACTACAGCACCTTATTCACCACAACAAAACAGGGTAGTGGAGCGTAGTACGTAATTAAACTGTGGTAGAGATGGCACTAAGCATGTTAAAAGGCAAGTCAGTGCCAGTGAATTTTTGGGAAGAGACTATAAAGACCGCAGTATATATATTGAATAAAGCACCTTCTCGGAATCTTGATGGAAGAACTCCATATGAAGCTTGGCATGATCGAAAGCCAAAGGTACACCTTTTCAGAACTTTTGGTTGTGTTGCTCATGTCAAGATTGTGAACCATGGCTCACGAAGATGGGTGACATAAATACTCCTATGGTGTTGTTTGGATGTGCCAAATGATCCAAAGCATATAAGAGTATATAATCCAAAAAGCAAGAAGATTCTTGTAACTCGAGATGTTATATTTGAATAAATAGTAGCAATGGGAAGTGTCGGAGGGTGCAAGTACTAGAACTTTCATTTGGCACTATCCCACTATTATTAAAGTATCTCAAAACCCGAGTGTTGAAGCCTCAGAAAGAGGTGTTGAAGCCGAGCAAGGTGAGTTCAGTTTAGCTCAATCATCAAGCCAAGAAGCTACAACACCTGTGGGACAAATATTGGTGATATAGAAGAAATCACAACCTGTCGGGATCCGAATATGAAAATCCGGACCCTCTGTGTATTCAACACTAGTCCAAGATCACGCTAGTGCACACAGGCTAAACAGGGTTAAAGTACCACAATCATACATAGCGGAATAATAATAAAGTACTTCAGACATGAATATAAAAGAGTTGTACGATCTTATGGTCACCTTACAATAGTTTGCCATGCAGGGCTTACATAAATCAGAGTATCAGGAAAATAACAGCGAAAAATAAAGCATCGTAGTGATCCATCTCCTTTCCACAGGCTACTGACAAGGCTTGCACCCTAGTTCTCCGGCCCCTCGTTAAACTCCTCTTCCCAAGCAGGCGTAGACTCTTCTTCTGATATGTTGTTGTAAGCAAGGGTGAGTACACACCGTACTCAACAAGTCAAGCACAGAATGCAGTTCTATTACTACATGCATGGCTTATTACAACGGAATGGCTCAATTGGTTATTTTGCATTGCATCAATATTTTATCTTACCATTTATTTAGATTTAAAGCAGCAAAACCATATTAATATAATAAGTTTCTCTAATTGTTTTCCACATAATTTTGGACACATAGTCCTTAATCAATTTCACCATTATTCCAGGCACACAGCCTTTCATCCCAATTTATTTTCAAAGATCTACCCCTTGACTGTAATCCCCGAGCTTTGTCCAATTCCGTGGACTTGGCTATTCGAATAGATTGTACACTCTGTAGAGGTTGTACACTTTACCCACAGGATATAGTCGCTCACCACACACGTGATTGATTGTAACAAAGTTTTTCAGAAACTAACATCTAAACCTATGAACCTCCCTCACACAGTGCCAAAGTTTAGAACAAGCGAATACTGTTGGATGGGTACCAAGCCGTAGCACAGGTATTAGACACTTGCATGATGCACTCTAGTGCAAGTGGGAGATTGTTGGTGATATGCCCTAGAGGCGATCATGTGAGATAATTGTATCATACGTCTATGTTCATGTACTTATCAGTTCCATGAATAAATATCACTCCTTTGTTCATTGAGTATGACTTAATTGTGAAACACATTGGTTATATGATATTATTCTAAACGATCCCTGGTCGCATATCATTATGTGGGACAATAGTGATCTGACCAGCACATGTATTGATTGATGGTAATGTTTCACATACCATAGATATGGAGATATCAAATCAATAATGTGGGCACATGTTAGAGAACACGGGGTTGGATAGACCCGCTCCAAGACACTGATGAGATTGTTATCTTAGAAGTGCCATCAGAGTGTAGTCTCGAGTGGTATACCTATCGATCCTTTGACACGAGATTCTTATTGATTATCGGCATGTGTAATTGTATACTTTGGGGCTATCAAATGCTTCTCCGTGAGCGGGGAGTTATAAAGGTAGCTTACGGGTATGCTATGAAACATGACGTGAGATATAAGAGATCAAGATGGAATTTGCCCCTCCTTGATAACGGGAGAGATATCTCTAGGCCCCTCGGTGTGGATGGATAAGGAAAAGTGCATGGCCATGCCAAAGTGATTAAAGTGTTAATCACAAATTATATCCATTACATTGACGAGTGAATGGGTCGAGCTACCACAAGGATGGCACGCATCTTGCTTTGAGCTTGACTAGTATCGCGTGGCAAAAGGATCGGTATATGAGTATATCAAGGTTCAGCCGATCACGATCACTCTGTGCATTCGGGGACAACATGTCTGCTAGGAACCCTTTGTTGTCGATGGTGCGAAAAGAGGTTTCGGGGCCATGGCCGTTTTGCATGAACCTAACGGTCGCACACTTAACGGGTTGGAACATACCAAAATGGATTAGGATCCATTAGTGGGTTTCGCGGATATGGATATGCGGGGATGAGGTTCCTAATGGGCTTCTATCATAGAAGGCTCATTTGCGTTCGCTCTATATAAAGGGGCGTGGGGTGGCGCTTCAAAAGGAGATTTTTTCCACCACGAAACCCTAGCCGTCGACTCCCTTCCCCTGCCAAAACCCTAGCCATCGCGCGCATGGTTCTAGCACACCGGCGCACGGCGTTCCACCCTTGGACGTGTGGATACCGTAGAGGCGTCGTTGCATCTACCTCGGCGCTGATTGGCGAGAACGTCTACTTCCTCTACAGCGTTCCGTGTGCGATCGCGAGGAGGAGACGATCAACTCCGGCATCTACTACTATACTTTGGAGTACGCGGGGACGCTTCACCCACTCTTCTTCCGCTGCTAACGTGCTCCAAGGGTAATGATCCATGATCTACTACTCGCATGTATCCTGGTTGAATGCGTAGAAAATTTTATTTTTGGCTAGCGTAGCCTCGCGTTCCCTTGATTGGTATCGAGCCAATCTTGCGTTGTCTTGGATCCGGATCTTTGCGCATCTGTTGATATCTTTGTTAGGTTAGTCACGAGTTGATGTGATCAATCGGTATAGGGTTCATGAGTGCGAGTTAGTAGTGCTCTGAGGCCAAAAGATTAGTTCATGCTTTATCTAGATCATGTCGCGATTGGTCCATCTGTTGGAAACACCATCCGGGCGTCCATCATGTGCCATCTATGATATTAGCCAACAGATCGTGGCAGCAAGGCGCAACCTTCTCGAGGGCCTCACGCATTGGATGTATGAGTTGATGGTTCTACACGATCAAAAGATTAGTTTGTGCTCGGTTTGTTTCATGCCGTGCATTACCCCTACCGGCTTGTAACACCATCGGGGTAGTAGCCCATGCTGAATAGATTGTGCCAACAGATCGAGATCGGTGTGGTCGCCGCCTTCTCAAGAATCTCATGGAAATTGAGGCATTCTGATGGCTTAGAATCGGTGTAAATTGTTCAATCCGATGTAAATAAAACATGTAAATTGTTTAACCGGCTAGCGGGACCGCCGTGATAGTCACAGTAGCAGCCATTAAATAAAACTTGATTCCCATCGCAGGGTAGAATCTGATTCTGCACTTAACTTGTTTTTGCAGGGAATGATGTGAATAGTATGGCTCCCTTGTGTGTATGTGATGCATTAATGTAATTTTCATAGCCTGCGTGCTATGGTTAATTGCAGCTTGGGCTGCCTTGTTATTGTATAATGGCCTGCGTGTCGATTTGTGATGCTTGAAATCCTCATGTAAATTGTTTACTAGCTATTTGACGTAGTAGCGTGGTACTCGATCATGGAGGCCGGCTTCAAGCATGGTGGCTCGATGGATAGGAAGCGTGACAATGGAGATTGGAGTACTTTGGGCCATACTATTTCACAAGTTAATGTGATTATCTGTGATGATTCCTGTCATGCTATTCTATCATGTTTGGGGGATATGATTGTCATGTTAGAATGGTTTCCCTCGAAAAAAAATTAAGAGTTTCATGCCCTTCCAATAGCTGCACCTATGGAGATCTTGTACGTTGAATGGTAGTTTCTGCCAAAGCAGGGTGCCATCAACTTCCTTGATCAATAGGGTGGATGTCGGACATCCGCATGCATAGTATGGGTTTACTTATCGAAGCTATCAAAAGCGGTTTTGGGCTTGGGCATGGATGTTGGGAGCGGGGCATTGGATGCCACCCAACAAACAAGAATCACATATGATGTGATTGGCAATGTTATGCCTACCTATATTCTTTGGGTTCTAGCGGTGATGCCAAAGCTCACTAGGACTTTAGTGAATACTGGATCTTGTCCTCTTGAAAGTCGCCAGAGAGAAAGTGAATTTAGTGGGAGTTTCTTTTATTAAAATGTTTAATAGAAGATTTACATGAACATTGTGCTAAGACTTGCGTATTTATTTACATTGTAGATGGCACGTAATCTTGTCACTCAAAACACTTGGTTTTAATTTGCGATCGATTACGGAGAAAGAAACTCTCTGGAACAAACTTTATTGATTGGTACGAAACTTGAGAATTGTTCTCAAGCAAGAGAAAAAGGAATATGTCATTGAGGAGCCATATCACGAGGAACTAGGTGATGATGCTCTGCTGGCACGAGCAGACGTGCTTATGAGAAGCATGTCAATGATGAGGTTGATGTTGGGCTGTCTCATGCTTGCTACAATGAACTCGAGCTTCAAAAGCAATATGAGAACACGAATGCCTATGCTATGATCACAGGCCTTCGTAGCATGTTTGAGAACCAAGCTAGAAATTTGAGAGATACTCGATCTCAAAAGCTTTGTTTGCATGCAAGCTAAGCTGAAGGTAGTTCGGTGAGTCCTCATGTGATCAAGATGATTAGTTACATTGAGAACTTGGAGAAACTGAACTCCCCTTAAGCCAAGAGTTGGCCTTGATGTGATTCTCCGATTCGCTTCTGCAAGCTTTGAGCCTTTCATCATGAATTTTCATATGAATGGCATGGAGAAAACATGTCTGAAGCGCATGGGATGCTTAAGACAATGAGAGGAAAGCATCAAGAAAAGCAATAATCATGTGATGATGGTCCAAAAGGATGGTGGTAAGAAAAGGAAGCGCGAGCAAAAGGCAAGGGTGTGGATATGATCCCCAACCCTAAACCTAAGTCGATGGTAAGACCAAAAGTGGTCCCTCGCTTACGATGCATGTCACTCTTGCCATAAGAAAGGTCATTGGTGTAGGCGCAAGAAATATTTGGAGGATAAGAAGAATGGAACTCTAGCTTCCACTTCAGGTATTAATGTTATAGAAATTAATCTTGCTACTTGTCCTAATGAGTCATGGGTATTTGATACCGGATCGATGATTCATACTTGCAAATCGTTGCAAGGACTAAGAAGGACTAGAAGTTGTGTAAGAGGTGAGGTGGAAATTCGCGTCGGTAATGGCGCAAAGGTTGCTGCAATGGCCGTTGGCGTTTATCCCTTATCGTTACCTTCAGGATTAGTTTTGGAATTAAATAATTGTTATTATGTTCCATCTTTGACCAGAAACATTATCTCTTCTTTATGTTTGGAAGAAGATGGTTTTGATTTTGTAATAAAGAACAAATGTTGTTCAATTTATTTCAATGGTATACTCTATGGTCATTGTCCATCATTGAATGGGCTATATGTGCTAAATCTTGAAGATAATTTTATCTATAATGTTAATCTGAAAAGACTCAAAACAAATGATTTGAATTCGCTTATCTCGGCATTGTCGCTTAGGCCATATAAATAAGAAGCGTGGAAGCTCCATAAAGATGGTCTTCTTGATTCATTTGATTTTGAATCATTTGACACGTCTGAGCCTTGTTTACTTGGCAAGATGACTAAAACGCCTTTCTTTGGTTCAAGTGAGAGGCGAGTGACTTATTGGCCTTAGTACATCTTGATGTTTGTGGACCGATGGTATTTGGGGCGGAGGTGGATTTCAGTACTTCATTACCTTTACCGATGACTTTAGTAGGTATGGCTATATCTATCTAATGAGGCATAAGTCTAAATCTTTTGAAAAGTTCAAAGAGTTTCAGAATGAAGTGCAAAATCATTTGGGCAAAACAATTAAATTTCTGCGATTTGATCGTGGAGGTGAGTATTTGAGCCATGAGTTTAATGATCATCTTAAGAATTGTTGAATAGTTCCTCAATTGACTCCGCCTGGAACGCCTCAATGGAATGGGGTATCTAAACGGAGGAATCGAACTTTGTTGGACATGGTTCGGTCTATGATGAGTCAAACTAATCTTCCATTGTTATATTGGGGATTTTCTCTAGAAACAGCTGCGTTCACACTAAATAGGGTTCCATCAAAATCGGTAGAGAAGACGCCATATGAGATATGGACCGGGAAGCGTCCCTCGTTGTCTTTTCTAAAGATTTGGGGCTGTGAAGCCTATGTAGAACGTATGACGTCTGATAAGCTTCACGCCAAGTCTGATAAGTGCTTCTTTGTGGGGTACCCTAGGGAAACTAAAGGGTATTATTTTTATAACCGAGAAGAGGGCAAAGTGTTTGTCGCTCGGCATGGTGTCTTTTGGAAAAAGAGTTTTTCAAAAGAGCTAGTGGAACAAGGTGCAACTTGAAGAAATTCGGAAACATCTGAAAATGTTTCATCTCCTACTAACCATGAACGGGAAATGCAAAATATTGCAGAACCCGTGGTAGAGGCACCAACCCCACCTTGGTCTACAAGGACTAGCCGTGCACCCAAGAGGTACATGTTCCTCACGGCCGAACAAATAGCGACGTGTTGTTGTTGGACAACGATGAGCCCAAAGACTATGAGGAAGCAATGGTGGGACGGACTACAGGAAATGGTTGGAAGCCATGAGATCTGAAATAAAGTCCATGTATGATAATCGGGTTTGGAACTTGGTTGATCGCTCGATGGGGTAAAACCTATCGAGTGCAAATGGGTCTTTAAGAAAAGATAGATATGGATGGAAATGTTCACATCTATAAGGCACGATTGGTGGCTAAAGGTTTGAGCAAATTCAAGGTGTTGATTATGAAGAAACTTTTTCACCCGTCGCTATGCTTAAATCTATTGAATCATGCTAGCAATTGCGCATTCTATGATTGGGAATTGTGGCAAATGGATGTCAAAACGACTTTCCTAAATGGAAACCTAAGTGAGGATGTATACATGACCTGACCTAAAGGTTTTGTCGATCCAAACGATCTTGACAAGGTATGCAAGCTTGAAGTCTATTTATGGATGAAGCAAGCATCTCGGAGTTGGAATCTTCGTTTTGATGGAAGCGATTAAAGAGTTTGGCTTCATCAAGAATGAAGAAGAACCTTGTATTTACAAGAAGGCCCGTGGGAGCGCACTTGTGATTACGATCTTATATGTAGATGACATATTGTTAACTGGAAACGATATTCCAATGCTTGAAGCTGTCCAATCTTATTTGAGAAAATGTTTCTCGATGAAGGATTTAGGAGAAGCAGCCTACATATTGGGCATAAAGATCTATAGAGATAGATTGAGAAGGCTAATTGGATTAAACCAAAGTACATACATTGATAAAATATTGAAACGGTTCAATATGTGAGATTCCAAGAAGGGTTTCTTGCCAATTTGCATGGTATTCATCTAAGCAAGACTCAGTGTGCTTCGACACCTGATGAGCAAAAGAAAATGAGTGTGATTCCATATGCCTCCGCTATTAGATCCATCATGTATGCCATGTTATGTACACGCCCAGATGTATCATATGCTTTAAGTATTACGGCGGTATCAATCAAACCCATTTGAAAGTCCTTTGGTATTTGTGAAGAACATCCTCAAATACTTACGTGGGGCCGAGGACATGTTCTTGGTCTTTGGAGGAGAGGAAGAGCTGGTTGTAAAGGGTTACACCGGCGCTAGCTTCCAAACCGACAAAGATGATTCTCGATTGTAGTCGGTTTTGTATTCATCTCAATGGTGGGGCGATGAGTTGGAAAAGTTCCAAACAAGAGATAGTAGCGATTCCACGATCGATTTGAGTATATTGCAGCTTCTGATGCTACAAAGGAGGCTGTTTGGATCAAAAATTTGTTTACGAGTTGGGAGTTGTCGCTAGTGCATCTGTCCAATGGACCTCTATTGTGACAATAGTGGTGCCATTGCACTGTGAAGGAGCCTAGGTCTCACTAAAAATCCAAACACATACTCAGCGTTATCACCTCATCAGAGATCATCGATAGAGGAGATGTGAAGATTTGCAAAGTGCACACGGATCTGAATGTCATTGATCCGTGACAAAACCTCTTCCATGCACCAAGCATGAGGCACACACAAAACCATGGGTATTAGATACTTGCAAGATGCACTCAAGTGCAAGTGGGAGATTGTTGGTGATATGCCTAGAGGCGATCATGTGAGATGATTGTATCATACGTCTATGTTCATGTACTTATCGGTTCCATGAATAAATGTCACTCCTTTGTTCATTGAGTATGACTTAATTGTGAAACACATTGGTTATATGATATTATTCTAAACGATCCCTGGTCGCATATCATTATGTGGGACAATAGTGATCTGACCAGCACATGTTTTGATTGATGGTAATGTTTCACATACCATAGATATGGAGATATCAAATCAATAATGTGGGCACATGTTAGAGAACACGGGGTTGGATAGACCCGCTCCAAGACACTGATGAGATTGTTATCTTAGAAGTGCCATCAGGGTGTAGTCTCGAGTGGTATACCTATCGATCCTTTGACACGAGATTCTTATTGATTCTCGGCATGTGTAATGTATACTTTGGGGCTATCAAATGCTTCTCCGAGTGGGAGTTATAAAGGTAGCTTACGGGTAGGCCATGAAACATGACGTGAGATATAAGAGATCAAGATGGAATTTGCCCCTCCTTGATAACGGGAGAGATATCTCTTGGCCCCTCGGGGTGGATGGATAAGGAAAAGTGCATGGCCATGCCAAAGTGATTAAAGTGTTAATCACGAATTATATCCATTACATTGACGAGTGAATGGGTCGAGCTACCACAAGGATGGTACGCATCTTGCCTTGAGCTTGACTGGTATCGCGTGGCAAAAGGATCGATATATCGGTATATCAAGGTTCGGCCGATCGATCCTCTGTGCATTGGGGACAACATGTCCTGCTAGGAACCATTGTTGTCTAATGGTCTGGAAAAGAGGTTTCCAAGGCCATGACCGTTTGCACATGAACCTAACGTGTCGCACACTTAACGGGTTGGAACATGCCAAAATGGATTAGGATCCATTAGTGGGTTTCGCGGATATGGATCTACGGGGACGAGGTTCCTAATGGGCTTCTATCATAGAAGGCCCATTAGCGTGCGCTCTATATAAAGGGGCGTGGGGTGGCGCTGCAAAAGGAGGTTTTTTCCACCACAAAACCCTAGCCGTCGACTCCCTTCCCCTGCCAAAACCCTAGCCGTCACGCATGTGGTGCTAGCACACCGGCGCACGGCGTTCCACCTCTGGACGTGTGGATACCGTAGAGGCGTCGTTGCATCTGCCTCGGCACTAATTGGCGAGAACGTCTACTTCCGCTACAGTGCGTTGCGTGCGCGATCGCGAGGAGGAGACGATCAACTCCGACATCTACTACTATACTTTGGAGTACGCGGGGACGCTTCACCCACTCTTCTTCCGCTGCTAACGTGCTCCAAGGGTAATGATCCATGATCTACTACTCGCATGTATCCTGGTTGAATGCGTAGAAAATTTTTTTTTCGGTTAGCGTAGCCTACGCGTTCCCTTCACTTGCATCCTTGGCAAACCAGTGATGAAATCCATCCCAATTTCCTCCCACTTCCACTCTTGTATTTCCAATGATTGCAGCAGTCCTGCTGGTCTCTGGTGCATAGCTTTGACTCGTTGGCATACATCACACAACGCTACATGCTCGGCCACCTCTCTCTTCATATTCGGCCACCAGAATCTTTCCTTCAAGTCTTCGTACATCTTCGCACTTCCTGGGTGAATCGAGTATTTGGAATCGTGAGCTTCCTCCAATATCAACTGTTTCAGCTCCTTTTTGTTAGGTACACAAATGCACTCTTTCATCCATAGTGTGCCTTGTTCGTCCAGCTTAAATTCTTTTGCCTGACCTTCTTTCATTTTGGACTTGATTCGCTTGATCTTCTCATCATTCTTCTGACCTTCCCTGATCTGATCCTCTAAGGTAGGCTTTACTTCTAAAGCAGCTACGAATCCTTCAGGAACAACTTCCAATTTCAAGCTCTGGAAATCCTTGCACAATTCTGCCCGACTCTCTCCACCAACATATTTAGGCTACGACTTTTCCAACTCAAGGCATCAGCCACCACGTTGGCTTTACTGGGGTGATAATGAATCCCCACATTGTAATCTTTAATCAGCTCTAACCACCTTCTTTGCCACATGTTCAGGTCAGATTGGGTGAAAATGTACTTAAGACTCTTATGATCTGTATACACCTCACATCTATTCCCAGTGAGATAGTGACGCCATATCTTTAAGGCATGCACTACTGCTACTAATTCTAGGTCATGCGTCGGGTAATTCCCTTCATGTGGCCTCAACTGCCTTGATGCATAAGCTACTACCTTTCCATTTTGCATCAACATGCATCCAAGTCCTTGACGTGATGCATCACAATATATATCAAAACTCTGGTGCACGTCTGGCAAAACTAATACTGGTGTTGTCGTCAATCGTTTCTTTAACTCCTGAAAACTCTTCTCACACTTCGGTGTCCAAATAAATTTCTTGTCTTTCTTTAGCAATTGCGTAAGAGGTCTAGCAATTGTTGAAAACCCTTCTATAAATCGGCGATAGTAACCAGCCATCCCAAGAAAACTACGGATCTGGGTCACCATCTTTGGTGGCTCCCAATGCAGTACTGCCTCCACCTTACTTAGGTCCACTGCAATTCCTTCGGCAGTCATTACATACCCTAGGAATTCTACCTTACTTTTCTAGAAATGACATTTACTAAACTTAGCAAACAACTGTTGCTCTCTTAACTTTTCCAAAACCAATCTCAAATGATTAGCGTGCTCTTCATTCGTCTTTGAGTAAACCAAAATATCATCTATGAACACAACTACAAATTTGTCCAAGTATTCCATAAAAACTTTGTTCATCAAGTTCATAAAGTATGCTGGTGCATTTGTCAATCCAAAAGACATAACAGTGAACTCGTAATGTCCATATCTTGAAGAAAATGCAGTCTTTGGTATGTCCTCTGTCTTAATCTTCAGCTGGTGGTATCCTGATCTAAGGTCAATCTTAGAGAAAACTCCTGCTCCTCTTAATTGATCAAATAAATCATCTATCTGGGCCTTGAGATACTTGTTCTTTATTGTTACTTCATTAAGTGCACGATAATCCACACACATCAAAAACTCCGTCTTTCTTTTTTAACAAACAGGACCGGTGCTCCCCAAGGTGACGAGCTCGGCACGATCAATCCTTTTCTAATAGTTCCTCAATCTACTTCTTCATTTCCACCAACTCCTCGGTGGACATCCGATATGGTCTCTTGCTATTGGTCTTTGTTCGGGCACTAAATCGATTCTGAACTCTATGTCTCTGTCGGGTGGCATTCGGGTAATTCCTCGGGAAAAACATCCGGATACTCAGCGACCTTTGGTACATCCTTGGTGATGGTCTCGGACTATTTACCAATAAGCGCCCTTCTCGGCTCGCCGTTGCTTGAAATTCAACTTTCCTGCCCTTAGGGCTCTCAATAGACACAACTCTTCGACCACAGTCTAATACACCCTTATGCTTAGACAACCAATCCATTCCCAGTATGACATCTAGAGTTTGGGTATCTAATATAATAAGGTTCGCTAGAACTCTACACCTTTTATTAATAGCTTAACCCCGAACAACCGATCTTAGATCGAAGTTACGATCGAGAGATTGGACTAGAAGCGTATTCTTAAGGTTGACAATACCCAATTCATTTTGTATAGCAAAAACTCGAGAAACGAATGAATGTGATGCTCCAGAATCAAATAAAAGCTGTAGGCTGATCTTGAGTTGACTAGAAACTTACCGATTACAACGTCAGTGGCGTTCGAACCGTCTGCGGTGGCGTGGTTGACTCGCCTCGATGCTGGCTGGCAGGGTGTGGTTCCAGCTTGAGTAGGTCCTCTGCTTCCTCCTTGAGCAGGGGTTCTAGTAGGTGTGCTTCCTAAGTTGAAGCGTACTTGTGTAACCCCTCCCTTCTTGGGGCAAACACTGGCGAAGTGCCCTGTCTCATTGCAATTGTAGCTGCGCCTTCCTAACATCTGCTGGATTCCTCCATTCTGACTAACAGTTCTGATTGGAGTCTGGGGGGTTTGCCCTGTCGGTTTTGGCATCGGCAGCGGTGTCCTAACATTGTTCCCTTGCTGGAATCTGGAGAACTGCTGAGGTACCATCCTTGGTCTCTGCTGCCCTTGGCGATTTCCTTGCTGGGTCATGCGGCGCTTGCGGTTGTAATCTAGCTCTTTGAGCTTGTCTTCAAGAATCAGGGCCTTGTTGACTAGTTCCTGGAAGTCAGGGAATGTATGGGTAATTAACCCCATTTGCAGTCCAGTGTTAAGTCCCTTCATGAATCGGGACTGCTTGGCCTTGTCAGTTGCTACGTCCTCCGGAGCGTAGCGTGCAAGTTAGGTGAATTTATTCAGATAGTCGGCCACTGGCTGACGTCCCTGCTTCAAAGACCTGAATTCTTCCTTCTTAAGCTCCATACCCTCTGGCACATGATATTGACGGAAGGCTATAGTAAATTCCTCCCAGGTGATCCCCTGAGGATGCTCCTGGGAAGCACAGAAATTTTCCCACCATTCCACGGCAGTTCCTTCCAGTTGATGGGAGGCATACAGGACCCTCTCATTGCCTACACACTGGGATATGTGCAACTTCCTTTCAATGGTCCGTAGCTAGTCATCTGTTTCAATAGGATTGACATTGCCAGAAAACGTCGGAGGCCTAGTCCTCATGAAGTCTGAAAGTCAAGATTGGTGTCCTTGGTTCATGGCCGGATTATTATTGACTGCAGCCTGGTTCTGCATCTGTTGCATCTAATGCATCATAGTCTACATCAGCTGAGTCTGAGCAGTCAGAAAAACTCCTAGATTATTCATATCAACAGGTAGTGGTCCTTGAGGATTTGGTGCATTGTCTTGGTTTCCTTCCTGCTGCGAGCTGCTTTCTCCTACCCCACAGCTTCCACGTGTGTTCACCATCTGTTGATTGTTTTGACGGTTTAGAGATAAGGAAAAAGAAAGTAGAAGAACTTATATGGGGAAACATATATGTAATTAAAACCCTTAAATGACAACCCATAGATAATAAATAAGTCTAGTTGCTTACAAGGCCTAGGGGCCATGCAACACACGTCAAACACACATCATTCAACCATAACAACACATAAAGTTCAACTTGAAGCAAATGTTCTAGGACCAGACTCGATAGGACTAACACAAACAAATGTTCTAAGAAACCTCTCGATAAAACTGACTCAATAACTTGACTCAACATTTGAGTTGACCCTGAAAAGAAATAAAACTCTCAGTCGTCGAGCCACCCTGGCTGTGGTCCTCCCGGTGGGTACTACGGTGGAGTCTTGGCGGCATAGGACAAACTGGTCTGATGCCCCACAATTTGGCGTCTGAGCGACCCCACCGACTCAGATGGCTCTTGGGGGCTGCGCTGCCCTGGTGGCTCTGGCACCTCCTGCACTGGTGCCTCCTGCACTGGCTCCTCGGGGTCCGGGTCGTGCAGCTCCAGCTCTGGCTCTAGCTCTGGTCCGTCCAGTGCCTCCGCCAACTCGTGAACCCTCCTGATATAGAGAGCCAGGTTCTCACTAGCCTCCCGCAGCTGAGTCCTGACATCCATGACCTCGTCACGTGCCCTCTGCAACTCCTGGACTGTCTCGTTGATGGACTCCTCCTGGGCCATGACAAACCTCGCCAGATAGGTGATTGTAGCGTCCTCCTCGATCGGATCTCAGTCAAAGCGGTTGTCCCGACGCGGGTGATGACGGAAGCATGCCCTCCAGCTCTGCGGGTAGGTGCGAGGCGATGCCACATCGCAAAGCGCTGTCTCTGGATCCCAGCCTCAAATGTAGACCTCGGCGGTGATGTGGATAGGGCGACTTCGTTCTCCCCTTTCGCGGCGTAAGCTGTAATCTTCACGTCCCAAGCAATGACCGGACACCTTTCGAACCATAGATGTTCACGATAGATCGGCCTATCGAAGCCCTCAAGCATCTGCATCATCGCCATAGCTCTGCGGCAATCCTCCGGTCGCTTACCAAAGTGTGGATCCTCCTCATCGCCAAATCACATCTCGTTAGCCCTAAATTTTAAAATCATAAAGTAATAACAGAAAATTGCAGCATAGATACGAAGTAAGAAGAAGAAGATTAGTCAAGATTTCATTGATAATCTCGTACAATTTTAATCTTTAGAAAATAGTTTTATCTTCCTCGGCCAGTCTACCTAGGGTCAAGTCCTACAGTCAGTATGGCTCTGATACCAACTCTGTCGGGACCCGAATATGCAAATCCGGACCCTTTGTGTATTCAGCACTAGTCTAGGATCACGCTAGTGCACACAGGCTAAACAGGGTTAAAGTACTACAATCATACACAGCGGAATAATAATAAAGTACTTCAGACATGAATATAAACAAGTTGTACAACCTTATGGTCACCTTACAATAGTTTGCCACGTAGGGCTTACATAAATCAGAGTATCAAGAAAATAACAGCGGAAAATAAAGCATCGTAGTGATCCATCTCCTTTCCACAGGCTACTTACAAGGCTTGCTCCCTAGTTCTCCGACCCCTCGTTAAACTCCTCTTCCCAAGCAGGCGTAGACTCTTCTTCTGATATGTTGTTGTAAGCAAGGGTGAGTACACACCATACTCAACAAGTCATGCACAGAATGCAGTTCTATTACTACATGGATGGCTTATTACAAAGGAATGGCTCAATTGGTTATTTTGCATTGCATCAATATTTTATCTTACTATTTATTTAGATTTAAAGCAGCAAAACCATATTAATATAATAAGTTTCTCTAATTGTTTTCCACATAATTTTGGACACACAGTCCTTAATCAATTTCACCATTATTCCAGGCACACAGCCTTTCATCCCAATTTATTTTCAAAGATCTACCCCTTGACTATAATCCCCGAGCTATGTCCAATTCCGTGGACTCGCCTATTCGAATAGATTGTACACTCTGCAGAGGTTGTACACTTTACCCACAGGATATAGTCGCTCACCACACAGGTGATTGATTGTAACAAAGTCTTTCAGAAACTAACATCTAAACCTATGAACCTCCCTAGTATTGCCTTTCTAACACTTCCCTCACACAGAGCCAAAGTTTAGAACAAGCGAATACTGTTGGTTGGGTACCAAACCGTAGCTACAGTGCGCTAGCCCACAGCATTACCATTGTTGTAATAGCTGCCGCCCAGTGTCAAAGGAAAGATATTAGAACCCTACTAAACTAGGTGCATCCCATACCGGACATGTGGTTGTCTGAGTAACTTCGGTTTAATGGCTCGCAAGGTAAAGTCCTTAACTATCCGGGCAAGATTTCCTTCCAAAAGTTCGCACCTGCCATCTCATTTTACTTAATTCATTAAGTTGCCACAGGCCCCCACACGAAGCCATCTTGCCACTTGCCCTAGTCTAAATCATTTCCCACCCCAAGTTATTTCTGATTGCAACACATGCCAGCAAATCAACCTTCATGTAGAACCACACAGGTCTCCACACTTCAACATCATTACCAACACATTCCACCATTTACAAAAATACATTCACTATTCCTTTAGTCCATATATTGCTTTTGTATTATAAAAGATTATTCACGACATAAGCAAGGCTAAGCAACTATTCACGGTCTAGCTCCCGTGTTGGCATATCATTACATCCAACTAATATAATCAACTTAGGGCATCAAGTGAATCATGGCATACAAATATTAGAGACAAGGTGGCAATAACAAATTGGTTAAATAACTAATTCACCCAAACTAATTAAATCTATTTTTAGTTAAATTAGCATGCATAGTTTGAATCAAAATATATTTTCAAAACTTAGGAGCGAAATGATCAAAGCATGACTTACCTTCAAACAGCGGATGATCCTGATTTGGATCTTGGTCTTGTGCTGGAATCTCCCCCTCGAAGTTTTCCGGCAATTCAACGTCTACTCGAATAAGCATATATTCAATAAATACACTAAACAGATAGTAATATCAACTCTAAAAATAAAATAAAATTCACCAATAAATAGTTCACATTTTTACAAATTTTTAGGAACTGGAATCACCCAAATCGGAGTTAAAACGCAAAAGTTATAGCGATTACAATTTTGCAAATTAAAATAAAAGAAATACCCGAATTAAACTATTTATTTTCCTTCTGGAAATTCCGGTTAATTCCTTCGGCCGACACGTGTCAGCACCGGAGCTAGCCACATCGCCTCTGGTCCATGGACCAGGCTCACGGCTCGGGTCGGGTTCACGGTGGACCCGGTTCACCGAATAGTGTCACTGACCCATGGGCCCCTCAGATGACGTCAGCCCTTACGGCTTCCCCACTGACAGGTGGGCCCGACGGAACAGTGCACGGCTCGGCTCAACTGGTGACACATGGCACACATCCATTGTTCCACGCGACATACTCGTTCCCGCCCGTTGGATTCGAATCCAACGGCTGGTCCAAGCACGGTCAACCACCGCCACGCGGCACCATCCGAGCCGTTCGTTGGATCCAACGGCTCATATGCGATGCCGCTTCGGAATCCTAGGGCTGCGTGGCGCATTCCTACTGGCTATCGGTACGGCAAAATCCCACCCGTGCGTTCAAAATCCGACGGCTCGGATTGAGCGTAGCGACTCTTCGGTTCTTGCGCGGACACGCGGCACGATCATGACCTTAGGATGAAATCGACGGTTGAGAACTGGCGGCGCTAGGGTTCCTGCACAACACGTGGCTCGGATCTAAGTGCTATACTCTGGATCAAACGGCTAATATTACTTCCAGTCTACATGGGCTAATGTTATCCACACGATCTCCATCCTACGGTATAGATCAAAGTTCAACGAAAAGGCGCTACGTGGACTTACCGCAAACGTCAGATCTTGATCGGTCGGTCGAAGATGCTCGTGAGAGTTGATGGTGGTGCGACGGTGCTCATTGGCTAGAGACGAAGAAGACGAGGCTGTTGGCAGTGCTCCGGGACTTCTTCGGCGAGGCGAAGCGTCGCGGGAGATGAGGCTTGACGCAAGGATCCCGAATTCGTGCTTTGATGCAGCGAATCGTGACCAACGACGGCGAAAGACAAGGAAAACCGAAGCGACAGTAATGCCAACTCCGACGAGCAACGGGTGAAGCTACAGTGCACTACGGTGTACGGGTGAGGGGGAAAAAGGTGCGGAACGAAGAGCACATTTCGCCGAGGTATATCCACGCACGGGCGATGCTTCGGGTGACGAGAACGGCGGCCTTTACTGTGCCGACCAACCACCTGCGTTAAAATGGTGGCGGCGCCCGATGGAACGGAATCGAGGCATCGGGAACCCCATCTAGCCGTCCATACCGCACAGATCCGACGGCCCACGCGGCACAACGACGTGGCGGCCTCTTAAACGCACGATCCGCATCGGACGGCACCGAAGGATAACGGCTAAGCTTAAACACGGGCGTTATACCCACATGCGATGTTGGGCTCGGCCCGACCTTTGTAGCAGAAATATTTCTCCGATTTTCTTAATTAAAATAATCACAGAAAATCAAACTAATTATTTAGAGCACTAAAAATACCCGAAAAATTCTAGAAAATATTTTATGGCATTTAGAACTTAAATAAAATATTTTTATTTATTTTTGATAAATACTTTTCTGATATTTAATTATTCAAGAGAAGGATAAATTTAAATTAAACTCAAATAAATCCAAATAAATCCCAAAAATTCACAAAAATTCAAATAACTCCAAAAATTTAAATTAGGCTAAATTTTGGGATGTTACAAACCTACCCCCCTTAACGGAATCTTGACCCCGAGATTCGAAGCCTAACTAGAGAATAGGTTCGGAAATTCCTTTTTCAAATCTTCTTCGCGCTCCTAGGTGGACTCGCTTTCGAGTGATTGCTCCTTGAACTTTACAAAAGCGGGTTGCCTTGTTCCTTGTTTTCCGATCCATTGTGTCCAGAATCTTTACCAGGTGCTCTTTGTAGGTCAAGTCTTCCTGTAGTTCAATTGCTTCCAAGGGTGTTTGCTCGTCAGGAACTCGGAGACACTTCTTGAGTTGCGACACATGAAAGACGTTGTGTACTCCTGCTAATGCCTGCGGTAACTCCAGTTGGTATGCGACTTCTCCCCTGCGGCTTATGATCTTAAACGGTCCTATATATCTTGGCGCAAGTTTGCTGAGTGCAGAAGAATTAGTGACATATAAGAGGCTGATGAGTATGAATGCTAGAGAAAGGCAATGCAAGAAGTGCTGGACTCCATACAAGACAATGAAACATGGGAATTGTCTAATCTGCTAATTGGACCGAAAGTCATTGGTTTGAAGTGGATATTTAAAATGAAGAAAGATCCAAAAGGAAATATAGTAAAGCATAAAGCTCGACTGGTAGCCAAGGGTATGTGCAAAGGCATGGAGTTGATTTTGATGAGGTATTTGCACCTATGGCAAGAATTGAAACAGTAAGACTGTTAATTGCATTGACAGCTCAGGAATCATGGCAAGTGCACCATATGGATGTGAAATCAGCATTCCTCAATGGAGATCTAACAGAAGAAGTATATGTGTCTCAACCACTCGGTTTTGAAGAGAAGGAGAAGGAAACCAAAGTGCTTAAACTCACGAAAGCACTCTATGGATTGAGACAGGCTCCATGTGCATGGAATGCCAAATTAGATAGGACCCTTGTTTCTCTAGGCTTTGAATGATGTCCTTTGGAGCATGATGTTTATAAAAGAAGCCAAGGTGGGAGAAGTTTATTGGTCGGTGTTTATGTTGATGATTTGATTATAACCGGCCCAACCACTTTGGATATTGAAGAGTTCAAGGAACAAATGAAGAAAACCTTTAAGATGAGTGATTTGGGGTTGCTATCCTATTACCTTGGCATTGAAGTGAACCAAAGGTCAGAAGGTATATCGCTGTGTCAATCCACTTATGCAGCAAAGATACTAGAAAAACATGTTATGTCAGGCTACAATTCCACAAATACTCCCATGGAGACAAGATTGAAGTTAAGTAAGTTTAGTGCAAATCCTCCAATTCATTCAACAATTTTTAGAAGTATTGTGGGTAGTGTCAAATATTTTTGTGAATACTTGACCAGACATTGCATATGCAGTTGGTATGGTTAGTCGCTACATGGAAGCACCCACAACACAACATATGGCAATTATGAAGCAAATCCTGTGATAGGGCACTCTGAATTTTGGGTGTATGTACACCAGGAAGAGAGAAAGGGATCCTAGTTTGGTGGGTTATACAGATGTGACCTTGCTGGTGATTTGGATGACCGAAAGAACACCTCGGGTATATTTTCTTCCTTGGATCAAATCTGATTAGCTGGGTATCACAGAAACAAAAGGTGGTAGCATTATAATCTTATGAAGCCAAGTATATCGTAGCAACAACAGGTGCCTGTCAAGGAGTTTGGCTTAGAAGACTGCTTGCAAATATGGCGAACCAGGAGGTGAAGAAAGTAGTGCTGAAGGAGGACAATAATTCAGCTATATCGCTGTCTAGAAATCCGGTCCACCATGATCGAAGTAAACATATCAACACCAAGTATCACTATATAAGGGAATGTGTTGAAAATGGCTAGGTTGATGTTGAGCATGTTAGCACATAGGATCAACTCACAGACATATTAACCAAGGCACTTGGTAGAGTGAAGTTTATTGAGATAAGGTAGAGACTTGGTGTCATAGAAGTAAAGTGAGGAAAACAAGATTAAGGAGGAAATTTGTTAGTTTAATCTTGTAGTTTCTTTTCTGAAGTTTGAAAAAAGTTAGGTCATTTCAGTCATGGTTTCAGAGTTGGTTTTCTGCTTCAGGATTTGTGTCAAGTATTTTTGGATAAGAAGTCATTAGTTGCCGAATATGATACAATAACGTATCAGAGCCAACATGTGTTAGTTAGTATTTGATTTGGTTTGATAGCTGTAATGCTTATCCATAGTAGACGTAATCTTTGACTTATATAAGGCAGAATTGTTGGGAAAGTCGGGATGCTACGCTAGCACAGAATAAAAATTCTATCGCGACTACCCAGGACACCCTGCAAGTAATTGATCAAAGATCGCATTACCTTCTGACCTTGTGATGCAGCGAAAGTGAGTCGATGAAGCCAGTTCAATCGATCCACGCGTCGTGGAAGTAGCTGTACATGCCACGCCTCCTCCTCGCTGGTGCCGCAAGGCCTTGCCACTCCATGGCCAAGCCCCACGACCGGATCGTAGGCGGCGATGAGGTAGACGAAGCGCCGGAAGTCCTCGCGGAAGTTCGTGTCCTCCAGGAGCAGTCCGACTTAAAATGGACACCCAGGCCACATACGAGCTCCGTTTTGGGTGTTCTACCACTCGTTTGAAAGATAACAAGATAACCTTTCAAACGCATCCAGTCTCGCCTCCAAATTCTTTCTGGATCAACAAGAATCAACAAAACAATATCACATCCAGAAACTGTGCGCGAATCTGATTGCGCCTCCTTTCAGGTTCGCTTCGATTAGTGCCGTAGGTGCAACGCCTCTACGGTATCCACACGTACAAGGATTGGAATCCATCCACGTGGGTGTGCTAGCACCACACACGGGAACCCTTGGGAGAGACAACGGCTAAGGTTTGGTGGAGGGGAAAACCTAGAAGTCATCCTCTCAAAGCCTCCACCACCTCCCTTTATATAGCCCCCTAGTTGGGCCCCTACGCTAGAGGCCTAATAAGGTTTGTAGCCCACGTCCAACGTTGCCCGTCATTACCAAGCCCACATCATATGTGGCGCATGATACGCTATTGGGCATAATCCCAACAATCTCCCACTTGCACAATAGACAATTATGCAAATAGTATTCCAACCCCTTTAAGTGTGTGACCCTGTAGGTTCATATACAAGTCGGCAGTGGACCCGGAAACACCTTTCCAATCCACAGATCAATAGCGACGCCTAGCAGCACATATTGACCCCCGAATGCACAGAATGATCATATCAGCTGAACCTTGATACATTCAACATATACCGATCCTTTTGCCGCACAATACTAGTCAAGCTCAGGGCAAGATACGTGCCACCCCTGTTGATAGCTCGACCATTTTACTCGTCAATGTGATGGATTCGGGGATTGTGATTAACTCTTTAATCACAGGCATGGCCATGCACTTTCCAATCCATCCACACCGAGGGGCCCAGAGGTATCGCTCCCGTTATTGAGGAGGGGCAAATCCTATCTTGACCGATCAAATCCCTGGCAATGTTTCGTGGCATATCCAGTAGTTACCTTTATAACTACCCAGTTACGGTGTAGCGTTTGATAACCCCAAAGCATATGAGTCCACATGCTGTGAATCCATGACGATCTCAAGTCTAAGGACCATATAGGTGTATCACTCGAGACTACAATCTGATGGCACTTCTAAGATAACAATCTCAGCAGTGTCTCGGAGTGGGTCTATTCAACTACCCTTGTTCACCAATAAGTGTCCACACCATTGATTTGATATCCCCATATCAATGATCTGGGAACCTGATCATCAACCAATGCATGTGCTAATCTTTAAATCATAATTGTTCAGATTATGATATAAGATCAGGGACCAATTTAGAATAACAACATGTAGTAAACGAGTTCCACGAACAAGTCGTACTTGTTGATCAATACCGATGATGTTATTCAAGGAACTGTGATAACATATTATCCATCATAAACATAGAAGTGATACAGTCATCCCCATGACCGGCTAGTTGGCTTATCACTTATGCTTTCTCCACTAGCACTAGAGCATACCAATTGAATATCCAATATTCAATGCTCATGTGCGCCTTTCATAAAGGTTATGGTAATATTTGTTTAGGCCTGGAACAGTTCCAGCTTCTCAACCTCCATTAAGTATTGGTTTGGAAACTACTGCGCAATGTAACCATTACATGTCGTATTTCCTCACCACCAAAGAACACAATCGTTTTACTTCATAAGTATCTTCGAATATTGTTCCTTTCCAAAACATCCAGTGACATTCACTCGGATTTGATTGATATTGGCATATTCGGTGACATTCACCTTAATGCGCTTAGGGTGTGAACCTTAATTTTGGCAATTATCAAGCTCATCAAGTATTAAATTGCTGAGTATTGCTATCCAATGTGACATGCACGAGAACACATTCTCGGCTGAACCATTCAACATTATGTTAACATAAAGCACTCATCCAATTAGCCTTTTAAATCTATCTCTATAATTTTTATGCCAAAATTTCCAATATGTCCCAAAGTTTTCTATGAAGAACAATTTCTTAATTAAGACATGGCAGATTAACGAAATATTATTTCTGATCACTAATATGCCATACATATATAAGATCGAATGTAAATGTGCTCCCACTTGCCCTTGATGAACTAGCAAACACTTTGACTTTACATCAAAGCAAATATTCAACTCTGAGATGTTTGTTTCATAAACTTGCATACTATAGCATCTTATAGATCATCAAAACCTTGAGGTTGTGTCAAGAACACATTCTTACTTAGGTCTCCACAAAGCAGGGAGAGCCATTTTGACACCCATCTCGCATATCAAATATGCAACAATAGCTAGATCGATCCAGATAGCATTAAGCGAATTAATCAAGTTCATAACTTAATCATCACATACAGCTCATCTTTAGATCCCATGGCTTTAAACCATCTTTGAGAGCATAGGCCCATCACACTTCCTCACAAGTCTTAAGCTCATCATAGTCTGACAATAATTGTTATCCCTATCATATAGGTGACTAATGCAGCTTTTAGAACATATGTAGGGTCGGTTTATTTTTCATAAAACATACAACAACTTGTACATAATATGAAAATTTAGTAGGAACAGAAACACTTTCTAATGATCCCCGAACTACTTCGAGTCACATTGTGCTCCCACTAACTATTTTGGAAAAATATTTTCTCCAAAATCAACCATTCCGTGCAACAAATAATTTGTTCTCGCCCCCTTTAAAATGTATAAACACTTTGCACTTCACAAAGAAATATTTATCTAAGTTGAGAGTGAGTTCATCAGACGTCAGATGTCTTACATGTACTCCACAATTCAAACTTTGATAAAATAGTATGGAACACTTTCCGATCCATATCATATATGGTTCATTCTCTGTGACTTGATGGAACCCCTTTTATGAGCACTATTATTTCTAAAGTATACCAACATATAGATAATGAAAACAATGGCACAACACAAGTGTATCATCAGGATCCAAATACATATCCATTCACTAATGAAGCATGTCAACACAACAAATCAATCAGGCAAATCGAACGACATTTGTTCTATATTTGCAGTTCATAACCTTCTACCCCCAAGATGAAGCTGAACTATTTATTTTGCCTATGCCAGGAGTATAATAACAATTATTTAACTCCGACATTAATCCTGGTAGTTGGGCAGTTAAGAGTATGTCAACGTCCAATGAGACAACTTCAACACCCTTGCCACTATTTCAAAATCCTATCTTATAGTGTCAGGGTAACGCCAATCTTCAACTTCACAAGTCTAGGATTGGTACTCCAGATCTCATCAGGACCTTTCCCTTTTCACTAATGACTCGGCCTACTGCTCAAGTTGACCAGTCATTTGAACAACCATCAAATGATAAAGCTTTTCAATGCAATATATTAATGACATGCATCATATACATCTCGGTTAGTGATTTCTCCAAACAAAGAATCACATCAATAGCTAACCATTAGCTAAAAGGAAAATCAAATTTCCCATATGCCTAATGTAATCAATCAAATTGACTACATATGGGTTGACCGAATTTTCTTGTGCTAACTTGCAAATAGTGATTTAGGGATCAAATCCCCTGTCTCTTGTCTGATCCTCAAACATGCCCTCAAAGTCCACAATCATATTGTAGACACCCATAATCTCATCTTGCTTTCAAAGCTTAGAGTTCATGGCGACAATAATGAGACAGCAAACACCAAGAAAACAACTACAGTGTTTCCAATAAACACCGTTTCAATTCAGATTGCATTTAAAGCTGATTCATCTAGGTACTATTCTTTAGAACAAATATTCCTATCAATAATAAGAGAACAATTCTCAATATGAATATCAATCACAATGTACTAATAAGAAATTCATATCAAATATATATCTCAAATAGTAAAGCACGAGGAAATCAACAAATATTAAACTATGTTTATGTTGTGTGCCCTTCGTTAACAAATTAACAAAAGATACTCCCACTCAAGTCACATTCCCTCTAATGACTTGTAGTAGGACAAGATCCATATTCACTAAAGTCCTAGTGAACTTTGGCTCAACGCTAGAACCCAGTGACATAGGTAGGTAACCCTTTTGCCGATCACATCGTATGTGACTCTTGTGTGTTGAGTGGTATGCGCCAATGCCGAGCACCAATACCCTTGCCCCGAAGCTCAAAACCATTTTGATAGTTTCGTCAAGTAAAACCAACACTATGTTGTGAAGTCCAACTTCACCCTATTGATCAGGTAAATTAACGGCACCCTGCTTTGGCAGAAACTACCAGTTAACATACAAGACCTTAATAGGTGCAGTTGTTGGAAGGGCAAACACTCTTAATTTTTTGAGGGAAATCTATTCTATCAGGATGAAAGAATAGCAGAGCTAGAAAACCATCACAGAAAATACACTATTAACCTATGCGCCAGAATGGCCCAAGTGAAGGGATACACGGTATGCTACGCTAGCACAAAATAAAAATCTACTGCATAAACCAGGAACCTTCTCGCAAGGAGGGGATCATAGATCGTTACCACTAGACGCGCAGTGAAGCGCAAGGAAAGGTTGAAACAGCCGGTTCGAGGTAACGCGCATCGATATAGTGGAAGTAGATGATCGTCCATGAAGCGGTCGTCTCCTCCTTGTCGTGATCGTCCCAATCAACGTCACAGTCGCAGCAACGTCTCCTCTTTTCTGGCCACCACCCCATCTCTTTATATAGCCTCTCGGTGGGCCTCTACATTAGAGTCCGAGCATGGTACAAAACCCATGTCACTCGTGGTCCATGATTATCTCTTGGGTATAAATCCAACACCAAGACGAGGTGATCATTATCATCGTGTGCCCATTCCTGTCCACCGGGCCATCTACTTGATTTTAGTCGAGTATCACAAATTAATATGTAAGCCTCAGTAAGAATCCACACATGTATCATATACACGAGTGTCAAACTATTCACATACATTTGCATAGAATCAAATTCTACCAAATAATGTGAACTCATAACAATAATGAAAAGCACATAAATAATTTGTGTAGTGGAAACAATTTTTCTATAGTGAATCATATTCACAATTTTCGTGCATGAAAATTCCAACGAGTTAACCACATTAACCGCTCCGGACCAATCAAATTGACCCAATGAATATTCCACTAAGCATGTTAGCCTACTAACGGCTTGGTGGCGAGGTTTGAACTATGCATCCTATTCACAATCTTACCCAGAAAGTTCGATTGAATTAATCATATTAATACAATCTGGGACTAACAATTAGCCCTTGCTTAGTGGTCCGAAAAATTATCTAGCCATGAATCAAATATTCACTCGGCCACGCCACATCAAGAATGTGGTGCAGACAGATAAATTCTCCTTAACCGAATACAAATATCCAACAAGACCTACCATAGCATATTGCGAGGTATCATAAAGGCTATAATACAAAGAAATCTAATTTCAACTGTGATTAATAGTGCAACTATATAGCCCTCTATGGATCGAGAATGAAAAATATACACACAATCAATATTGGTCATAATTTCAATAAAAGATCCATCGAGTTAATCATATTAACCACATATCATGCCCCGACCAACTCGAGCTCCTCGAGCAAAAATCGGCGATAACGAGTAACGCAGAGTAGTACCGAGTACCACCGAACAACACCAAGTTATCCAAACAATAATTTGCTCATTCTAGGAGTAGTCAGGTAGCACCGAGCAATGCCGAGTAGTGCCAAGTGGTGCCGAGTGCTTTCCAAAATTACTTTCGCGACATCCTACAAACTAGACTTTACGTCAGTATCCCAAGCTACTTGTTGCCCGAGAACCTTTCGGTGGCCAACCCAATCTGGTAGCGAGATCAAATCTACTAAAATCCGAAGTCAATAGTGTGTTGATCACATCAACAAACAAGGCATGATTTCGTTGATATCTATATCAACTCAAATATATTAATGAACTGATTAGAACAACTAATTTAGCAATATATCACATATACTACTTTAGTAATATATCATATATACTACTAATGCATATTTACCGTATGCACATACTATATTGATCTCATCAACACAACATGCAAGTCCAATCTAATCAAATCCACTAATGATATCATGATGACTAAACGCAACATTTGCGCCATAGTCCATTTGATCGATCCAATCTAACTCTCGATTGATCCCATCAATCAAAGCTTCAGATTAATCTCCATTAATCAGTTGGATTATCCCTAACTAACCGATCCAATCAGCTACAAGAAGAACGGTAGTAGATCGCATCTAGTACCCTGCATATCACATATGCGACCAAAACCAATCTAGATCAAGAACTAAACAGGATGGCTCTAATACCCTTTGTTGGGAAAGTCGGGATGCTACGCTAGCACGGAATAAAAATTCTATCGTGACTACCGGGACACCGCAAGTAATTGATCACGGATCGCATACCTTACACTACAAAAAACAAAGTTGAAAAATTCGTGGGTTTTTTTAAATTCGTGGGCAAAAAAACCCACAATTTACGTATTAAATTAAATCGGTTTGTAAGATGCCACGAATTTAATTAAATTCGTGGGCCAAAAATACTGCGAATTTATTTATTGAAATTAAATCGGCTTGTAAATATACCACGAAATTAAGTAAATTAGGTGGCGAAAACCCCCATGAATTTATGCACGACCTTAGGGCTGGCTCGGCCGGGCTTGTCTCTCTCTCTTCGCTCCTCTCCTCACGCGCTCCTCTCCTCACAGCGCTCCTTTCACACGCACCCGCCCCCCACTACTACTACATGAGGCTATATCGAGGCCTTACGATCACGAGCGGTTTTGAAAAACCGTGCATAATATCATTTATCCTGACGGTTATGTACTCAAACCGTCGATGCGGATATCCACAGACTATTTTATATTACAGCCGTTTGTGATGTAAGAAATATCACGAGCGGTTTCTAAATATAAAAATGCAGTGATGGCTCGATACTCATTACGAGCGGTTTGCTCAAGTAAAACCGTGCAGTGATTTCCTGACGGTTATGTAAAACAACCGTCGTAATATCTGATAGTCATTACGGGCGGTTATATTTAGAAACCGTCTATGCTATTCTTGCATCACGACGGCCGTATAAAACCGTCTGTGTTAAAACCGTCTCCGAAAAGCAGAGCCTCGATCCATCCACTTCGTTTATAGGGTTTGGTTTCTATCCTAAGTGGCGGTTTGTGAAGTGAGGTGATTTTGAAAAAAGCCATTGATTTGAAGGGTGATATTAGATTCATTTGATTTTGGTGATCTAAGGTTAGTAATGAGTTCTCTAATTGCATGCATCCAATTCAATATCTAGGTTGGTTAGAGAGAATTAATTTAAAGATTGTTTGTTTAGATCTAGCTTAATTGTAGCTGGATCCATATGTTGTTTGTGATATTTGGTTAGTAATGTGTTTTAATTGCATTATATTCAACATCTATCTTCATAAGGAAGGAATTTGATGATTTTTTAGATCTAGCTTGTAGAACCATGTGTTGGTTGTTTGATCTATAAGGTTAGCTAGTAATGGTTCTATTTGCATAATATAATATTCGATAATGATGTAGCTAGCTAGCTTGTTAAGGATAGAATTTAAAGATTGTTTAGATCTAGCTTATAGACCAATTCAAGTCTTTTGGTGATCTAAGGTTAGTAATGGGTTCTAATTTCATTATTATATTGAAGATTAATTTGAATTGTGTTAATTATTTCTTTGTGATGTAATTAAGGTATGTAATTGCATAATTTGTTTAAGAATGTGTGCACACGCACTACACAGTGCATAATATTTAACACTAAGTGTTATATGTGTAGCGTAGATGGATCGAAATTTGGATGTATGCTTTGAGAACCATACGAGTGTTGAGTACCTTAATGGCGTCTCCACTTTCAAAAGAGTTGCGAGAGGAGGATATGTTTAATAATGGGGTGCAATTCATGTCATGTCAGGTGCATTGATTGCTAAAATCGAAGATGTTTGAAACTTCGGTACAGATCGAAGCACACTTGATTGAAGGGTTTCAAAGGGGCTATACATGTTGGACTAGTCATGGCGAAGAGCATAATATCTGAAGCGACAAGTAGTGTTAATATAAATCGACGAAGTCAATGATATGTCGGATGATCATATCGATTGTGCTTCGATGAGGACAGGTTACGATGACAATTTGGATCGGATGCTACGTGATGCGAATGAAACCTTGATGACGGGGAATATGGAAAGTTCCAGGGCTTAATGGAGGACTCGGAGAAACCTTTGTTCGCGGGGTGCAAGTTGAAATACACAAGGTTATCATCCGTGCTTCAACTACTCAAATTGAAGGCAAACAGCGGTTGGTCCGACAAAAGAGTTTCACAATGTTATTACGTCTATTGGCGGACATGCTTCGAGAGGAAGCGAGTTGTCGACAACCACCTACAAAGCCAAGAAGGTTCTTTGTCCCTTGGGAATGGAAGTAGAAAGAATACATGCATGTCCAAACGATCGTATCTGTACCACAAAGAGTACACAAACTTGCATATATGTCCGTGTGCAGCGCATCTGGTACAAGCGTAAGAGTCATTCAGATGATGATGGCGAGAGCATTGAGGTGAAAAAGGTCCTCTGCTAAGGTGGCATGGTATCTGCTGTAATTCCCGTTTGAAGCGTTTGTTTGCGAACCCAAAGGAGGCAAAACTGCGTTGGCACTTTGAGGGCGTAAGAATGATGGAATGCTAAGGCACCTGCTGATTCCATCGGTGGAGAAACATCGACAGAGCTTTCAAGAATTCGGTGCGGATCAGAAATATAAGGTTTGGATTGAGTCTGAGATGGAATGAATCATTTGGTAACATGAGCGGCGGCATAGCACTTGGCGTAAATCTCAGTATCTACAACCTTCCTCCTTGGTTGTGTATGAAGCGGAAGTACATTTTGTTGTCATGCTTATCCAAGGACCGAAACAACACTGGGAGCGATATTGATGTGTACCTAGCTCCATTGGTGGAAGATCTAAAAACACCGTGGGTTCTTAGGTACACGTTTGGGATGCGTATAAACGAGAGAACTTTACTTTGCCTTTGCTTGTTGTTCTCGCACCATAAATGATTACCTGCCCTTGCTAACTCAATCGGGCGAGTACAAAAGGAACCAAAGCCTCGCACTCCTTTGCTTAGATGATACCGAGAGTTTATGGCTGAATCACTCCGCATAAAACCATGTACATGTCGCCGTCAGAGTTCCTTCGTGAGGAATCACCCATATCGAAGATGAAGCAACTTTTCGACGGAAGGGCGAAAATGGTTCAGCTCAAAGCGTTTGGCGGAGAGATGTTCATGACATTCTTAAGGATTTGGATGTTGTGTATGGAAAGGGCGTAAATCAAGTACCCGTGAAAAGAGCATGTGAAGAAGAGATCAATATTCTGGGACCTACCTTCTTTGGGAGCACCTAGAAGTGCGCTCTGCATCGATGTCATGCACGAGAGAAGAATGTCTATGACAGCGTGATTGGTCTCTTACTCAACATTAAGGGTAAAACAAAGGATGGTATCAGCATGCGGCTTGACTTGGTCGATATGGGCATAAGACCTGAGTTAGCACCGAAGAGACCGATCAAGGCCGTGCGTGCTTGGAACACCTTGTTATACTCTGTCAAAGGCGAAAAGAACTGAAGCGTGCGTTGCTTGCATGGTGTGAAAGTTCCGTCAGGTTACTCCTCAACATGAAGAGACTTGTTTAGTTGGAAGATTTGAAATTAACCGCATGAAGTCTCATGATTGTTATGTCTTGATGACCAGATGCTCCTCGTCGCGTAATTAGAAGTATTTTGCGGTCAAGGTCGAGAGACAATCACTAGGCGTGTTATTTCTTTAACACAATCGCTCAAAGGTCATCGATCTGAAGGACTAGATGCTCTGCAAGTTGAGGTGGTGATGACTCTATGTAATCTTGAGATGTATTTCCCTCTATCATTTTTCGATATCATGGTCCATCTCATTGTTCACCTTGTGCAGAGATAAAGATATGCGGGCCGGTGTTCCTCGTAGCATGTACCCGTTCGAGAGGTACATGGGAATCTCAAGTCTTCGTCGGAATCGATCTCGTCCGGAGGGTAGCATTGTCGAAGGTTATGCAATGAAGAGGCCGTCGAGTTCTGCGTCGATTACATGGCCCAGTCGAATCGATAGGTGTGCCTCGATCTCGCCATGAGGAGGCTCCGAGGTATCGGGACCATCGGAAGGAAAGCAATCACGCTGATTCGGTTGCGTATGCTCGAGCCCATTTCACGGTTTTGCAACACATGGTTGTAGTGTCGCCTATATCATCGAGCATAAGCAATGGCTAAGGCAAGAGAATCCAAGCCGGCAGAGTCTTGGATCACGAGGCAAAGATAACCTTGAGTTCAACAAATGGTTGAAGGAGCGACCTATCACTGGGACCTCGTCCGATGATACGCTGACATGGTTGGCAAAGGACCAACTTTTACGGTTGTCACATGGAAAGGATATGACTTAAATGGGTACACATTTTACACGAGAGATCAGGATATGAAGAGCACAAACCGAGCAATGGTGTCGCATAGATGCATTCAATAATACATTTGGGTTGACGAGGAGCTCCTACTATGGGTTCATAGAGGAGATATGGGAGCTCGACTCACGTACTTTTCAAGATTCCCTATTTGGTGCCGTTGGGTCCACCTCCAAAGACGTGAAGGTTGACAAGAATGGCATCACTACTATGGACCTCGAGCGTGTCGGATACCAAGATGAACCATTATTACTGCTAACCAAGTTGTTCAAGTCTTCTATGTAATCGACCGTCCAACAAGAAGCGCCACGTAGTTCTTCAGGAAAAAGGAGAATTTTCGGAGTTGAGAATGTAGTAGATGAGGAAGAGTACAATCAATTTGATGAGTTGCCACCTATCGGAAATGACATCCTGGTCCCAGAAGAACAACATGAGGAAGCAAGCTACACACGCGTCGATCATCATGAAGGGCTAATTTTCATACAAAAGAATAAGCATGTGGTGGTGTAGTTATGAGAAGGGTGCATTGTCATCATGCTTACTAATTTTCATGTGTAATAATATTACATTAATGCTATTGTAAAGATGATACGACCCATCATGCTTTGTACATATGATTGTGATGATCTTTGTAAGTAGCTTGTGAAGCATCTGAATTATGTATATAGGATTGTGATGATCTTTGTAAGTAGCTTGTGAAGCATCTGGATTGATGGAAAAGATGCAAGTATAAGAGCAAGTATTTATTCCTTAATATCAATATGATTCCAAATACATGATTCAAAGATGACCATTCAGACATAATTGATGACAAGAAATAAATTATGTAGACTATGGCAAACAAGAACAGAATCATGTCTACTTTGGCAATATGGAAATAGTTGTATGTGATTGCTCTCAGATTTTAGGGTTTGAATTGAGGATTAGAATCTCCACTTCAACCACAAGATATCTATATTACGTTAAAGACAACTTTCCTGTAAGATACAACAAAGTGGCATGCATAAGAGTCGATCGAATCGAACCGACAAGTGAATGCTAGTGAGCAGTATATATCACTGAGCGGTTCTTTAACATAACGATGCAGTGATGTTATTTGTCACTGAGCGGTTATGTTACCTAACCGTCAGTGATATCACAACATCACGAGCGGTTCTATTATATAACCGTCCGTGATATCTCAACATCACAGACTGTTCTATTATATAACCGTCCGTGATATCTCAACATCACAGACGGTTCTATTATATAACCGTCTGTGATAATACATCACAGACCGTTATATTTTAGAACCGTCTGTGATGTGCTCTCCTCTATATATCTCCCACGCGCAGGGCTCATTCACAGCGTGCCAAACCCTAACCCTTTGAGACATTTTGTCTCCCGCGGCGGCCTCCCCCTCGGCGTACGTGCTTCCTCGGCATCCTCCCCCTCCCGGCGTCCTCCCCCTCGGCGTCCTCCCCCTCCCGGCGTCCTCTCCCTCGGCGTCCTCCCCTTCGGCGTCCTCCCCGGCATCGACGTGCTCCCCATCGTCGTCCTCCGCTGCAGCAACGTGCTCCCCCTCGGCGTGCTCCCCCTCGGCTGTGTTCTTGTGCATCTCAGGCTTCAACCGTGATTCTCGCGCTTTGCTTCAGCTTTGTTGGCTCGGATCCAACACTACGTAAGCAAATACGGTACCCTCTCTGTGGATCTGAGGATCAGTGAACCGATTGAGTATTTTTGGGGGACTAGCCATCGAGCTAGAGGCCGTTTCTCGATCTGGAGGCTTTGCCGGCCATTTGCTCTATTTTTCGGTGTTGCTCTGCTAGTTAGTGAGTTAAGGACACTTTCGTGATTATTCTCGGTCTTGCAAAGGGCGGTCGATGCGGCAGGGACCTTGCGTGTGGGCTTAATGTTCAGTGATGATTTAGGGGATGGAATAGACTAATTGTGACAACAAATCTTAGCAGTCAATTTCACTTTCATATATATATATTTGATTAGCTCTATTGCAAACCTGTCTTTATATGCTTAGTTAGTGAATATTTCTGCTTACTGCTATTGTCATCTATCTTGCGGCTGTTCTGGTAACATTTCACTATCTTGTTTCCTTAGCATTGCTTCAGAGCATGTTATTTACTGTCCAGTAAGCTTGCTTTGAATGATTCACTATTCTTGTGCATATAAGATAAGCAATTGAGTAGATTTATACTTAACCTGTCAAGTATTAAATCTGTTATTGAGATAAAGTTGTCACAATCTAGTCTATTACTTGTCCATTGTGGCGAGGAGGGCCTTTTAAGGCAACCCGACATCTGAGAACATTCAAACAATCAATATGAGATTTATGCTAATTGCTTTATTCGTAATATCGCATACATGTTCATATGTGAGATCCACGAGCTTCATTCTATTATTACATTAGCTGTCAAAGTTCAATCCATATGTATTCTTCTCGCTTGCTGCTGTGTGGATATCCTAGTTTTAGGGAGAGTCTTTGCCGAAATTTTTATTAAGTTCGCAACCTCCTAGTTAACTTCTTTTGCTAAAAGGCTAATAACAAACCATTTAGGCTAGTTCTTTTAAAAGGCTAATAACAAGCCATTTAGGCTAGTTCTTTTAAAAGGCTAATAACAAGCCATGGTATCCACAAACTCATTCACTCTAATGTGATTTTATTTGTTCTTCTCTTTTAGTTACTTTGAAACTATTTTAACTTGTAAAGAAGATGTAGTCCTCTAATCCATAAATGCGAAGGACATGATGTGCCCTCAAAAGAAGAATCGACCAGCGCTACAAGAGGACCAAACAAAAGGCCAAAAACCGATATACCATTACGAGATCGATCCAAAGGATGGGGCCCTAGAAAGCCAAAAAAGCGGCGAATGCATTTGAGTATGTGCGGGATAGTAGCAGGAGCGGGTTCGATCACGCTATCTTCCGGAGGTTGGTGACTATTGAGGCTCCAATGCCTTCGACGGAAATTCTTTCATCGTTCATCGTTCATCTTTTTATGGAATACCTCTAGTTTCAATTATGACACAATCATTATTCTCCTTCTTTGTAGTGAAAATGCCGGGTTGCTAGCCTTAACACGTGTTGGTAGATGTTGAAGTAAATGTTAGATAAATAAGTAAAACTACTAATATATTTAATCTTACCCAAAAGTAGACTAAATTGCCCTTGTATCATGACTATTTCTACATACTTATGTTGCATCCGATTCTGAATATTTCTTTGGTAGTGTATTTGATGCGATTATATTACTTCTTTCTTGTTGAGGCGGGAGGGTTGCATAATAATAGTTAGCTCAATGATGAGCGTGGTAATGTTTACAATACTTCGTTGTTGCTTGACATTTCAAGTTGGTGTCTTTTGAATGTATCTAGTCGACATGGAGGATTCGATGTAAACACGAATGATTCTTTCTCGGGATTCCACTAGAAGAGGCATACTTGCAATCTAGGCTAGTTTTCATGGCTCAACAGGAAAGAAAAGGAATTAAGCAAGGAAGGCTACCAATTGATGATTGCTTTTATTTGATGGGTACAAGAGACCCCACAGAACTCTCCTACCTAATGAAGTTTGTGTGATAATTGTAAGTGATAGCATACTCTTTTGAATCTGCATGCACTTGGAATGCTTTTTTGTATGTCTCAATGATCCAAAATTTAGTAGCCACCATTTAGTAGTTTACAATCTTGCTATTACATCTCGAAAATTTGGCATTAATAAGAATCCTCAAATGGAATCTTTCCATAGTAGCAAACTAGCAATGCACCAAATTTTCTTGTCTTTGTCTAAGTCAAATTTCTTGTTTTTAATTATGATTCTTGAACTGTGAACTAGACTGTTCTTCTCTTTTGGCAATCGGACATGTTTATTGTTAAAAAAGAATATCGAGAACGAAGCAACATCATTGATCTGAATTCTTAAGTTCGTTGACAAATGATAATATGCCTTTATGATGACTAAAATCTACAATAAAGCGATAACTTAAGATCATAAATACGTGTGGATATTTGGGGCTTCAAGATGTTAATTGCATTATTTTTCCGGAGGAATATATCGTGGCATTCTTCAATTCAGTTGGTCAAATTTAGGTGACAAGATATGGCCTATAAGAGAAGAGCAAATTTGATTTTTCAAATTGTTTGTAATTAGAAAAATCAGTAAGATCTTTTGGATTATGATAAGGTTTTGATTTTGCGAGAAAATATTAAGAACCTTTGTTCTTTAGCATGTCTTAGCCTCCTTTAAAACATGAACTAATATGCTTCTCTCGGTTTACGATTCACAAATGCTTCTCGGTTTGCTCACACAAAATATAATCTGGTTCTGATTGATGAAACATCATGTTCTGTTAGTCAGCGATGACATTGAACTCTCTCAACAGATATTTGGTTGGTATAATATCCCTTTTTGATCCCCTCTGATTTTCAGTTTTTTAATGCAAGCTAGAGGTCATAGCATCCTTTCTATTGTATTTATATATGAGGTGGATTTTTCCTTATTTACTCAGCTGTATATGCATCTCTATCATTAGGCACTCCGCAATCATCACACTATTTCATTGTTTCTCTATGGCATCTTAGAGCAGGCTTGCAACGGATCCTATCTGAGGCTTGGTTTAGTGAAAATGTTACTACATAGCTATCTTTATTCACAAACATCATCGTACTCCCTTTCTTTGTTTCTTCTATATCAGAATGCTTCTGGCATCATATATCATAATAGTTTCAGCATAATAGGCCTTTCGTATCGGGTTCATAGGTTGTGTTTGCCTTTTAGTAGTGAGTCGTGGAAGATTAATATAAGACGTTCAGCTTATTTTCGCACTTCCCTTTTTTCCCCTACCTTAATGGGGTTAATTAGTTGCTATGTACTGTGGACAACGGTATTTAGGATTAGTATATATGCTTTTCCTATTCTAGGTATGTATATTTGGTCCTCTCAAAGGACCCTCCCTTTGGAGCGAGAAGAAGAAAGAAAGGAACAAACCTGTTGGCCTCAACGTCGACGCTACTCTTGGCTACACAAGGAAGATCAGCGCATATGAGCTCCACTCCCATATTTTGTCTTTCTTTGCGGTCGTGTGAGCCTTTATTTGCTTTTTTTTTTGCTAATTATTTATGATTGGTTTGCTCTGTGCAGATTTATCGTTTTGTAAATGTGGTATGGTGATGGTTGTCGGGATGATGTTGATGTGGTCCATCATCTCCTGTAGACCTGTACCGCCTCAGGTAAGCCTCAAAATATTTAGGTTCTATTCCTGTAGGCTGGTTCATAGTTGAATGCAGCGTTTGCATGCATGCTGGCGTATAGAACTTGACCCGTTTTTATGTACAAAAATGTGTTTATCTGATTTCTGAAATAGATGGTTGCTCTGTTTGTTAAGATAGCAACGCTTGCAGCATAACAGGATATCAGGATGCATTCATCCTATATTACATGCAATTAATACCTAGATGGCTGCCTATGTTGTATATACTCTCATATATTGCTCTTCATCCATGTCATAGAAAATAAGTTGAACTATCTATTTATGATTTGTTGTTACCGGTTTTCGCATGCTGATAACAAGACCTTTTTCAGTTTTGGCTATTGAATAGACCATGTAGTTTAATTTTTCTCTTTTTGTAAATCTGTTTTGACCACGATTATATGCTGCACTAAATGATCTTGCCCTTTTTTCTGTGCACAGACCAATATGTAGTTGCTAGCACAACAACCACCCCTATACTGTGTACCACATTTTCAAAGGTAATAACTTCTGACCACTACCTATTGTGTAGAAATTCTGTGACATGTCTTGAAAACAAAAAGAATGTAAGCATATTATCTGTCCATCTGTTTGGGCATGTTTCCCTTTCCGTTTTGCAAATTTTAGTTTTTTTTCCTGTTTTGGGTTTGAAAATGGTTATGAGTGATTTATGATTTTGCCCCTATATGCTATAAAGGGAAGAAGCTGCCAGAGTCCCGGTACTTGTTTGTTGTATCATGCTTTCGAATGAACCTCTTGCGGAAAGTTAAAGAAACTGTGTCTAGTCAATGAACCAAAGATAAGAAGTATATATTCTGTTTGTAAACATGATTTCTTTCCTGTATTTCTGAAAATATCTCATCCAATGGCCTTAGATTTTGTTATAAGCGAAACTCAAAAAGTGGCTTGTTATCGTAGGATGCAACAGTTCGTTTCTCATTTATATTTTAGTACTCAAATGTTATGCTTTAGCACACCAACCATATCCACAGTTATGAATATATTACTGAAGGTCATAATGTTAGAATTTTTTTGATCAATTCCAAAATCTCCATGAGTATTTGTGTGATGTATAGATCATTGCAGGTAAATTAATTGGAATATCTAACAGCAAGGTTCTATGCTTTCAAGTTTGATTATATACTACGCATCCTTCTCATTTTGTAAAACAATCATAATTTGCGGTGCTTAAACATCCTTCTCTCAAGAATGCTCAAATACCATTGCCATCTCTTGGAAACCTCCTCGGAGTTTTTTGCATGCAGCTGGGTCCTGTTATGAAGTCTGTTCCCGGCCGAATATTGTAGCCCTTCATTCAAAATTGAGAACATGCATGTGGCCAGGTAAATTGCTTATGCTATTTCATTTCAGTTCTTATGTCCTGCATTGCTACTCTCTTCTCACTATGGTTTTATATGCATTAAATTTTTTATTAGCTATGCTTCCAATTCATACGAAATTAAATATCACACCAGTCCGGCGCAGTGTAGCGCGCTTCTCATCCTAGTATACTTGAAACTGTAGGTCTAAAGATATAATTGATCATTGAAAGAATTATCATTTTCTTTTGTGTTGTTTGCATGTTTGTCATGTAGTCATGTTTATCTGGTTCTCAACTCTTTTTCAATGATCAACTTACATTATTCAGCCATGCGAGGCTAGACTGAAAATAAAGACTAAGACAAATGCAGCGACAAATAGAAGACGCTAGTGATTCATCAGTTTACTATAGGCGACTGACAAGGCTTAGGCCTAGTGACTCGCATCCACCTAGAACTCCTCCTCCAATAAAGGCGATGACTCCTCAACTGTTGATTTGTTGGTGACGACAAAGATGAGTACAAACGCACTCAACAAGTTGTGCACAGAATGCAATCTAATATAGCTACATGTGAGGCTTATTACAAAGGTATGGTTAACATGGCTTATTTGCAGTAAAGAAGCATTTATGAACAAATACCATAAATAAATTGAAAAGACAATAAAACAAATAACAATAATAGATAGATTCAACATTTCTTAAGTAAACCAAGTTTCTTACCCTAAGTCAAGTTTAATCCTTCCACATGGCAACCTGCCATCCCATACAGTGTTCCAGTTTATTAACTAATTCTTGACTGTAATTCCCGAGTTCTGCTCAATAGCGTGAGCACGGCTATCCGAATAGATTTACACTCTGTAGAGGTTATGCACTTCACCCATATGATACAATCATACACCACACAAGCGAATGATCATAAGAAAGCCTTTACAATGCCTTGCCTTAACCCAGTACTACCCACTAAGGTTTAAACACCGAAGGGCTAAACCACCACAACAGGGCCCGCCTCTTGCGCCATGTAAGCCTATCTGTGAAACCAGACTCACACCACCTGTCGGGACACGAATCTGCAAATCCGGACCCTCTGTGTATTCTGTACTAGTCCAAGATCACGCTAGTACACATAGGATAAACAAGTTGAGATACAACAATCATGCACAGCGGAAATAATAATTTAAGTACCTCAAACGTAATTTTAATGAGTTACACGACCTTATGGTCACCTTACAATAATTCGTCACGCAGGACGATAAATAACAAAAGTAGCACAAGTTCAATAGCGGAAGCAAAAGTACGTCAATGAACCCCTCGTTCTGCCACAGGCAACTGACGAGGCTCAACCCTAATTCTCCGGACCTTCGTTAAACTCCTCCTCCCAAGCTGGTGTTTCTTCTTCTTCTGAGGTTTTATTTGAAGCAAGGGTGAGTATACAACATACTCAACAAGTCATGCACAAATGCAGTTCTATTACTACATGCGTGGCTTATTCCAAGGAAAGGCTTAAACGGTTATTTTGCATGAAGCAGTATTTCCTTTAACAGATAATCTTAATTAGATTAAAAGCGGTAAAATTATTACTATAATAATTAATTTCCTCAATTCTATTCCAAGAGTTTGGCACACAGCCCTAAGTTCAATTCACCTGCCTTTGGCACACAGCCACCCATTCCACTTTTAATTTTGAAAATCTACCCCTTGACTGTAATCCCCGAGCATTGTCCAATACATGACACGGCTATTCAATAGATTTAACACACACTCAGAGAGGTCAGTACACTTTACCCACAGATCACATCGCCACCACACAGTGATTGATTGCAACTTGTAGTCTTTCAGAGACTAACACCTAACCTATGAATCTCCCCAGTATTGCCTTTCTAACACTTTCCTCACTTAGAGCTAAAGTTTACAACAAACGAATACTGTTGGATGGGTACTAAGCCGAGCATGTGCACTCCCCACACAGCTTGCACTCTTGTGTAGCTGTCGCCCGAGGTGTCAAAGGAAAGATATTAGAACCCTACTAAACTAGGTCTCATCCCATTCCGCATAAGTGGTTGTACGGTAACTCGGTTCAAAGGCTCGCAAGGTGAAGTCCTTAGCTCGTCGAGGGCAAGACATTCTTTCATATATTCCAACACGCACCTTCACATTACTCCATTCATCCGTTGCCACACAGCCCACCGCACGGAGCCAATCTTGCCACTTGCCCAAGTCCAAATCATTTCCCACCCCGGTTTGCATTTATGCAACACATGCCAATGCCCATTTCATTGTATAGGTAGAACCACACAGGTTGCTACCCTCCAAATCCATCTCATGACATAATCACATTATTCCAAAATTTATTCCATATGTGCTTAGTCAATATTCTTTTACACTTTTAAAGGTCGTTCAGCGCACACAAGCAACTAAACATCTACTCATGGTCTAGCCTCCCGTGTTGGCATCATAATAGCAACCACTCAATTTAATATCTTAGGGTGACAAGGATTTCAGGGCATACAATAATATACAAGGTGGCATAATCAAGGTAGGGTGTTATCTATTCTACCCAAAATTAATTAATGTCATTTTTTAGTTAATATAGCATGCATAGTTTAAATAGAAATACATTTTAAAAATCTAGGAACAATATGGTCAAAACATGACTTGCCTTCAAAAAGTAGTTGATTCTGGTCTGGCTCTTGCGACGGTTCTCCGAAATCCTCCCCGACGCTTTCCGGCAACTCGGAGTCTAATCGCATCAAGCAAGCATACAATAAATACTCAAGCAGACAACAAGATCAACTTTAAAAATAAGATAAAATTCACCAATAAATAGTTCACATTTTTACAAATGTTTAGGAACTGGAATCGCCCAATTCGGAGTTAAAACACAAAAGTTATAGCGATTGCAATTTTGTATATTCAAATAAAAGAATTACCCAGATTAATTGATTTGTTTTTCTACTGGAAATCCCAGTTAAATCCCTCGGCTTGACACATGTCAGCACCAGAGTGAGCCACGTCGCCTCGGGTCTTTGGACCGGGCTCACGATTTGCTCCGGTTCACGGTGGACCGGGTCCACCGAATAGTGTCGCTGACCCGTGGGCCCCTCGGGTGACGTCATGCTAACGTCAGCCCACACGGCTTCCTCAAGTCTGATAGGTGGGCCCGACGACAAGACATGGTCCGCTCCAAGGTGACACATGGCGCGATCCATTGGTCCACGCGGATCACACGCTTTCCGCCCACACGTGGTCAACCTACGCCGCGCGGCAACATCCGAGCTACTCATTGGATCCAACGGCCCACATGCGACGCCGGTTAGGACCCTGAGGCTACGTGGCACGCCTCTATTGGCTAGCGGTACGACAACATCCCGCCCCCTCGTTCAAAATCCTACAGCTTGGATCTGATCCAACGACCAGCCTCGACCTAGCGACGTGGACAGCCCGGTGAGTGACACGTGCATGCATCATGGCCGGTCATCCAAGAATTGACAGGTACGATTCAACGTGACTGACTACCGGAGAGCTACGAGGCGAAATCTCAACCACAGATCTAAAGTTTCAACGGACATTATCAAGCGCGTCGAAGAGGCTACATGGACTCACTAGCGTGGCTGGATGAAGATCCGACGGCGGCAGTTACCCGAGTGATGCACTGCTCACCAAGCCTACGTGGCTTAATTCGAACCCTAGGATCTAGATCCAACGAACATTTTCAGGCGAATCTAAAACGGCTACGTGGGCTTACCGGAACGGCACGATGATCATCTAATGGCCATTTTCAACGCATCAAGGGTAGCTACATGGCGCTATGGCGGCGGTCAGATCAAGATTCTACGGCCGAGATCTACCGAAGCTAATCAAGTCTACCTTGACGGGAAGGGAAACGTGGCGTTACCTCGGACGTTAGATGGGGATCCGACGGTTGGGGTTGATTGTAGATGTTGATGAAGGTGCGGCAGCGCTTGGTCACCGGACTTGGAGAAGACGAGGTAGGCGACGGCGTTTCCGGGCTTCTCCGACTGGATGAAGTGGTCCACTTGACGAGTCTTGGCACGGCGGACTCGGGACTAGTCTTGGTTGCGGCAGAGAGCGGCGGACGATGGAGGAAATCAAGGGAAACCGAGAAGAGAAGAGGTTCTACTCCGGTGAGCTCGGGCGCAAGCTATGGAGCACGGCAGCGTACGAGTGAACGAACAAAAGAGGCGGAGTGGACAGACCAGTTAAATGCACCATAACACGGCCGTCTAGATGCTTTGGAACGCACGCAAATCCACCGCCAATCTCGGCAGCCAACCGCCGACGGTGGCGCACTGTTCGCCCTCTCCCGATGCGGCGTAATCCGGTCCGTCCATTCGACTGCGATCCGACGGTGTCAGGACTCGGGTGATGCGGCAACGGCACAGCCGTCCGATCGAAATCCGACGGCTCCAGACGGGCGACGGTTCGGCTACCCATGCTACGTGGCGCAATCCGGCCGGCTCAAGTTAATAATCCAACGGCTCGAAGCAGGCGACGCTGACCTAACCTCAACCATCCGTCGAGATCGAACGGTCTTTAACGGCTGCGCTTAGGGTTTCAACCGACACACAAGACAATGTTAGGCTTGGCCGACACATCGTAGCAAAGCATTTTTCTACTTTTAACAATTAAAATAATTCTAGAAAATCAAAGTAATTATTTAGGGCACTAAAAATACCCAAAAAATTCTAGAAAAATTCCAGAAAATATTTTAGGGCATTTAGAGCTTAAATAAAATATTTTTATTTATTTTTGATAATTTATTTTCTGATGATTAATTATTCAAGAGGAAGATAAATTCAATTTAAACTCAAATAAATCCAATAAATTCACAGAAATTCAATTAAATTCAAATAACTCCAAAGATTTAAATTAGGCCAAATTTTGGGACGTTACAAACCTACCCCCCTTAACAGAATGTCGACCTCGAGATTCGAAGCCTAGCTAGAGAATAGGTTCGGGAATTCTTTTTTCAAATCTTCTTCACGCTCCCAGGTGGCCTCATTTTCTGTGTGATTGCTCCACTGAACTCTGCAAAAGCGGGTTGTCTTGTTCCTTGTTTTCCGATCCATTGTGTCCAGAATCTTTCCCGGGTGCTCTTTGTAGGTCAAGTCTTCCTGTAGTTCAATTGCTTCCAGGGGTGTTTGCTCGTCAGGCACTCGGAGACACTTCTTGAGTTGCGATACATGAAAGACGTTGTGTTCTTCTGCTAAGGTTTGCGGTAACTCCAGTTGGTATGCGACTTCACCCCTGTGACTTAGGATCTTAAACGGTCCTACATACTTTGGCGCAAGTTTCCCCTTTTCGTGAAATCTCTGAACTCCCTTAAGAGGTGTAACCCTGAGATACACATAATCTTCAGGCTCAAAGCTTAAATCCCTGCGGCGATTGTCCGCATAACTCTTTTGCCTTGACTGCGCGATTTTCAACCTTTCTCTGATCAGTGCTATTTGCTCTTCGGCTTCTTGGAGTATGTCTGGCCCGAAGACACGACGCTCACCGGTCTCATTCCAATTCAACGGCGTTCTACAAGGTCGACCATACAACGCTTCGAAAGGTGACATCTGTAAACTGGCCTGGTAACTATTGTTGTAACTAAATTCAGCGTATGGTAAACATTTATGCCAAGATGTTGTATAAGCTAGCGCACAGGCCCTCAACATATCTTCTAATATCTGGTTGACTCTTTCAGTCTATCCATCTGTCTACGGGTGATAAGCTGTGCTGAAGTTCAAACGGGTGCCCATTGCCGTATGCAACTTATCCCAAAATCTTGAGGTAAATTGGGTACCTCTGTCCGATACTATCTTCTTTGGCACTCCATGCAAGCAAACGATCCTTGCCATATATAGCTCTGCTAACTTATCTCCTGAATAGGTTGTCTTTACCGGTATGAAGTGCGCGACCTTTGTCAAGCGATCCACTATGACCCATATGGAGTCATAACCTCCTTGCGTCCTTGGCAAACCGGTGATAAAATCCATTCCGATTTCCTCCCATTTCCACTCTGGGATTTTTAATGACTGCAGCAGTCCTGCTGGTCTCTGATGCTTAGCTTTGACTCGCTGACATACATCACACAATGCTACGTGCTCAGCTACCTCTCTCTTCATATTCGGCCACCAGAACCTTTCTTTCAAGTCTTGGTACATCTTCGCACTTCCTAGGTGAATCGAATACTTGGAGTCGTGAGCTTTCTCCAATATTAACTGCTTTAGCTCCTTTTTGTTAGGTACACAAATGCGCTCTTTTATCCACAATGTGCCCTGATCGTCCAGCTTAAATTCCTTTGCCTGGCCTTCCTCCATCTTGGATTTGATTCGCCTGATCTTCTCATCATTCCTCTGACCTTCCCTAATCTGGTCTTCTAAGATGGGTTTCACATCTAAAGCAGCTACAAATCCTTCCGGAACAACTTCCAGTTTCAACCTTTGAAAATACTTACACAATTCTGCCCGACTCTCTTCTACCAACATATTTATTCTATGACCCTTCCGACTCAAGGCATCAGCCACTACGTTGGCTTTGTCGGGATGATAATGAATACGCATGTTGTAATCTTTAATCAACTCTAACCACCTTCTTTGCCTCATGTTCAGGTCAGATTGGGTGAAGATGTATTTAAGACTCTTATGATCTGTATACACCTCACATCTATTTCCAATGAGATAGTGACAACATATTTTTATGGCATGCGCTACGGCTACTAATTCTAAGTCATGTGTTGGGTAATTTCCTTCATGCAGCCTCAATTGCCTTGATGCATAGGCTACTACCTTTCCGCTTTGCATCAATACGCATCCAAGTCCTTGACGTGATGCATTTCAATATATATCAAAACTCTGGTGCACGTTTGGCAAAACTAACGCTGGTGCTGATGTTAAACGTTTCTTTAGCTCCTAAAAACTCTTCTCACAGTCTAGTGTCCAAACAAACTTCTTTTCTTTCTTCAACAGTTGCGTCAGAGGTCTAGCAATTGTCGAGAATCCTTCTATAAATCAACGGTAGCAACCAGTCATCCCAAGGAAACTACGGATCTGGGTCACCGTCTTTGGCGGCTCCCAATGCAAAGATCGCTTCCACCTTGCTTGGGTTCATCATGATTCCTTCGGCGGTCATTACATGCCCTAGTTTTTCTACCTTACTCTTCCAGAAATCACATTTACTGAACTTAGCAAACAACTGCTGTTTCTTTAACTTTTCCAATACCAATCTCAAATGTTTAGCATGCTCTTCATTCGTCTTGGAGTAAACCAAAATATCATCTATAAACACAACTACAAATTTATCTAAGTATTCCATAAATACTTTATTCATCAAATTCATAAAGTATGCTGGCGCATTTGTCAATCCAAACGACATAACAGTGAACTCATAGTGTCCATATCTTGAAGAAAATGCAGTCTTTGGTATGTCCTCTGTCTTAATCTTCAACTGGTGGTATCCTGATCTAAGGTCGATCTTAGAGAAAACTCCTACCCCTCTTAATTGATCAAATAAATCGTCTATCCTGGGCAACGGATATTTGTTCTTTATCGTCACTTCATTAAGTGCACGATAATCTACACACATCCGAAAACTCCCGTCTTTCTTCTTAACAAACAGAACCGGTGCTCCCCAGGGTGATGAGCTCGTTCTGATGAATCCTTTTGCTAATAGTTCCTCAATCTGCTTCTTCATTTCTACCAACTCCTCGGTGGACATCCGATATGGTCTTTTTGCTGTGGGTGCTGTTCCAGGCACTAAGTCGATTACAAACTCTATGTCTCTGTCTGGTGGCATTCCAGGTAACTCCTCGGGAAAAACATCCGGATACTCACTGACCACTGGTACATCCTTCAAACTGATGGTTTCTAGACTGTTTACCAACAACTACCCTTCTCGAACTGCCATTGCTTGAAATTCAACTTTCCTGCACTCATGGCTTTCAATAGACACGACTCTTCGTCCACAATCTAATATAGCCTTGTGTTTAGACAACCAATCCTTTCCCAGTATAACATCTAGGGTCTGGGTATCTAATATAATAAGGTTCGCTAGGAACTCGACACCTTTTATTAATAGCTTAACCCCAGAACAACCGATCTTAGATCGAAGTTCGGATCCAGGGGATCGGACTAGAAGCGTATTCTTAAGGTTGACAATACCCAATTCATTTTGCATAGCAAAAACTCGAGAAACAAAGGAATGTGAAGCTCCTGAATCAAATAAAACTGTAGCTGGGACTGAGTTAACTAGAAACTTACCCAAAACTACGTCCGTGGCGTTTTGTACTTCATCTGCAGTGACGTGGTTGACTATGCCTCGTGCAACTAATTGGGGTGTGGATCCAGCTTGAGCAGGTCCTCTGCTTCCTCCTTGAACAGGAGTTCTAGCAGGCGTGTTTCCCAGATTGAAGCGTACTGGGGTCACACCTCCCTTCTTGGGGCACACATTGGCGAAGTGCCCTGTATCATTACAATTGTAGCAGTGCCTTCCTGACATCTGCTGGTTTCCTCCGTTTTGATTAACAGTTCTGACTAGAGTCTGGGGGGTTTGTCCTGTTGGTCTTGGCATCGGCGACGGTGTCCTGACATTGTTCCCTTGCTGGAATCTGGAGAACTGCTGAGGTATCATCATTGGTTTTTGCTGACCCTGGCGTCCTCCTTGTTGCGCCATACGACATTTGCGATTATCATCTAGTTCCTTGCGCTTGTCCTCCAGTATAAGCGCCTTATTTACCAGCTCTTGAAAATCAGGGAAGGTGTGGGTAATCAACCCCACCTGCAATCCAGTGTTAAGGCCTTTCATGAAGCGAGACTGCCTGGCCTTATCTATTGCCACGTCCTCTGGAGCGTAGCGTGCCAATTGAGTGAACTTATTTAAATAATCAGCCACTGACTGGCCTCCTTGCTTCAATGCTCTAAACTCTTCCTTTTTCAGCTCCATAATACCTTCTGGCACATGATACTGACGAAAAGCTGTGGCAAATTCTTCCCAAGTGATCTCCTGTGGGTTTTCCTGCGATGCGCAGTAGTTTCCCACCACTCAGCTGCGGTTCCTTCTAGCTGATGAGAGGCGTAAAGCACCATCTCATTTCCATCACACTGTGTTATATGCAATTTCCTCTCGATGGTCCTCAACCAGTCATCTGCCTCTAATGGGCTAGCGCTGTTCGAGAAAGTGGGCGGTCGTGTCCTCATGAACTCGATATCCGAGTAGGACGGGGACCATTGTTAACAGCTTGGTTGTTGGCGGTTGCTTGGGTGTTGATTTGATGTACGGTTGCCATCATTGTGTGCATTAGCTGAGTTTGCGCTGCAAGAAAAACTCCTAGATTCTGCATGTCAACTTGTGGTGCTGCCTGAGGAAGTGATGCATTGCTCTGACTGCCTCCCTGACGTGAACCACTGCCTCCGACTCCAGTGTTGCGAGTGTTCACCATCTGCTGATTGCTTCGACGGTTTAGAGATGAGAGGGAAAAGAAAGTAGACAAGTAGAAGAACTTATATAGGGAAATAGGTGTAACTAAACCCTTAACATTAATTCATAGATAATAGATAAGCATGGTTGCTTACAAGGGCCTAGGGGCCATGCAACCACACCAGCAGTCACAACATCAAACAACATAGTTCATTACAATACGCATCACCAAGGGAAATTCTGGAAGTTAAAGACGTGACTCTAACAAGTGAGTCTCAACGCAAAATTTGACCACCATTAACCTAAAAGAACTCAATCCTCGATCCATCTTGGCTGCGGCTCGCCTATCACGTACACTAGCGGGTGAGCGGGCATCGGGCAACCGATCCAGATGCCCTCCGGCTGGTCTTTGCCGAGGCACCACCTCACGACCCTCCAATGCAGGCTCCTGCTCCAGCTCCTCCGGCTCCAGCTCCTCCTCGTCCTCGTCATCAAGCTCCATGACGGCCTTAGGCTCCCCATGACCGTAGAGGGCCTCCTCTAGCTCGGCGATCCTCTGCACAGCGTGCATCCTGGTCTCTCGCAGGGCTGTCTCTGTCTCCTCTAAGGTGCGGTACACTGACATTAGCTCTAGCGTAGCCATGTCCATGGCCTCCTCCTGGGCCACAGCGAACCGTCCCAGGTGGACGATAGCAGCATCGGCCTCCAACTCCAAGCGCGCCTGGATGGGTCCACCCGCGTGGGGGTGCACACAGAAAGCAGTGTCCCACAGCTCATAGCCGTGGTCACGGCTGATCTTCCGAAGCGCTAGCCGGGCACACTCCTGAATGCCCACCTCGTAGCTGGCTTGCTTCACCACGAGGTGGAGTAGACGACCAGCACGAGCATTCTCCTGCGCATACAAGGTAAAGGTCGTCTCCCACCGCGGTTGATGCGTTGACCACCCAAAGTAGACCGGTAAAGAGGGCGATCAAAACCTCCAAACACTTGGAGCATCCTCCAAAGCTCATTGCCAGAACCTCGGTGGCGCATCAAGGAGTGAACCATCCTCATTTGCCAAATCAACTCGTTAGTACTAAAATTTTAAAAGAACACAAAAGTAATAGCAAAATGCAGCATAGGTATGAAGTAAGGAACAAGGGATAAGTCAAGATCTCATTGATTATTCTTGCCAAATTTTTAATCTTTAGAAATTAATTTTCATCCTTTCTACAACAGCCAGTCTAACTAGGGTTAAGTCATACAGACAGTATGGCTCTGATACCAACTCTGTCGGGACCCGAATCGCAAATCCGAGCCTCTGTGTATTCTCAGACTAGTCCAGATCACGCTAGTACACACATGATAAACAAAGTTGAGATACCACAATCATACACAATGAAATAATAATTTAAGTACCTCAAACGTAATTATAACGAGTTACACGACCTTATGGTCACCTTACAATAATTAAATCACGCAGACGATAAATAACAAAAGTAGCACAAGTTCAATAGTGGAAGCAAAAGTACGTCAATGAACCCCTCGTTCTGCCACAGGCAACTGACGAGGCTCAACCCTAATTCTCCGGACCTTCGTTAAACTCCTCCTCCCAAGCTGGTGTTGCTCCTTCTTCTGAGGTTTTTGTTGAAGCAAGGGTGAGTATACAACATACTCAATAAGTCATGCACAATGCAGTTCTATTACTACATGCATGGCTTATTCCAAGGAAAAGCTTGAACGGTTATTTTGCATGAAGCAGTATTTCCTTTAACAGATAATCTTAATTAGATTAAAAACGGTAAAATCATTACTATAATAATTAATTTCCTCAATTCTATTCCAAGAGTTTGGCACACAGCCCTAAGTTCAATTCACCTGCCTTTGGCACACAGCCACCCATTCCACTTTTTATTTTGAAAATCTACCCCTTAACTGTAATCCCCGAGCATTGTCCAATACCGCGAACGCAGCTATTCGAATAGATTTAACACACACTCTGCAGAGGTTGTACACTTTACCCACAGGATACAGTCGCTCACAACACAGGTGATTGATTGCAACAGAGTCTTTCAGAGACTAACACCTAACCTATGAACCTCCCCAGTATTGCCTTTCTAACACTTTCCACATTCAGAGCCAAAGTTTAGAACAAACGAATACTGTTGGATGGGTACCAAGCCGTAGCACAGGTATGCTCCCCCACACAGTTGCACTCTTGTGTAACTGTCGCCCCGAGGTGTCAAAGGAAAGATATTAGAACCCTACTAAACTAGGTCTGTCCCATTCCAGACAAGTGGTTGTACGGGTAACTCAGTTCAAAGGCTCGCAAGGTGAAGTCCTTAACTGTCCAGGGCAAGACATTCTTCTCATATATTCCGGCACGCAGCCTTCACATTACTCCATTCATCCCATTGCCACAGTGCCCACCGGCACGGCCAACTTGCCACTTGCCCCGGTCCAAATCATTTCCCACCCCGGTTTGCATTTATGCAACACATGCCAATGCCCATTTCATTGTATAGGTAGAACCACACAGATTGCTAACCTCCAAATCCATCTCATGACATAATCGCATTATTCCAAAATTTATTCTATATGTGTTTAGTCAATATTCTTTTGCACTTTTAAAGGTCGTTCAGCGCACACAAGCAACTAAGCATCTACTCACGGTCTAGCCTCCCGTGTTGGCATCATAACAGCAACCACTCAATTTAGTATCTTAGGGTGACAAGGATTTCAGGGCATACAATAATGTACATGGTGGCATAATCAAGGTAGGGTGTTTTCTATTCTACCCAAAATTAATTAATGTCATTTTTCTAGTTAATATAGCATGCATAGTTTAAATAGAAATACATTTTAAAAATCTAGGAACAATATGGTCAAAGCATGACTTGCCTTCAAAAAGTGGTTGATCCTGGTCTGGCTCTTGCGACGGTTCTCCGAAATCCTCCGCGACGCTTTCCGGCAACTCGAAGTCTAATCGCATCAAGCAAGCATACAATAAATACTCAAGTAGACAACAAGATCATCTCTAAAAATAAGATAAAATTCACAAATAAATAGTTCACATTTTTACAAATTTTTAGGAACTAGAATCGCCCAATTTGGAGTTAAAACGCAAAAGTTATAGCGATTGCAATTTTGTATATTCAAATAAAAGAATTACCCGGATTAATTGATTTGTTTTTCTACTGGAAATCCCAGTTAAGTACCTCGGCTTGACACGTGTTAGCACAGGAGTGAGCCACGTCGCCTTGGGTCTATGGACCGGGCTCACGATTTGCTCCGGTTCACGGTAGACCGGGTCCACTAAACAGTGTCGCTGACCCGTGGGCCCCTCGGGTGACGTCATGCTGACGTCAGCCCACACGGCTTCCTCAGGTCTGACAGGTGGGCCCGACTGCACAATACATGGTCCGCTCCGCAGCTGGCACGTGGCGCGCATCCGCTGGTCCACGCAGTCACACGCGTTCCCGCCATTGGATTCAAATACAACGGTCGGTCCTCACGCGGTCAACCTACGCCACGCGGCCCACATGCGACGCCGCTTTGGACCCCGAGGCTACGTGGTGCGCCTCTATTGGCTAGCGGTACGGCAACATCCCGCCCGCTCGTTCAAAATCCTACGGCTTGGATCTGATCCAACGACCAGCCACGACCTAGCGACGTGGACAGCCCAGTGAGTGACATGTGCATGCATCACGACCGGTCATCCAAGAATTGACGGGTACGGTTCAACGTGATTGACTACCGGAGAGTTACGTGGCGAAATCTCAACCACAGATCTAAAGTTTCAACGGACATTATCAAGCGCGTCGAAGAGGCTACGTGGACTCACTGGCGCAGCTGGATGAAGATCCAACAACGGCAGTTACCCGAGTGATGCACTGCTCACCGAGCCTACGTGGCTTAATCCGAACCCTAGGATCTAGATCCAACGAATATTTTCAGGCGAATCTAAAACGGCTACGTGGGCTTACCGGAACGGCACGATGATCATCTAACGGCCATTTTCAACGCATCAAGGGTAGCTACGTGGCGCTATGGCGGCGGTTAGATCAAGATTCTACGGCCGAGATCTACCGAAGCTAATCAAGTCTAGCTTTACGAAGGAAGCGTGGCGTTACCTCGGACGTTAGATGGGGATCCGACGGTTGGGGTTGATTGCAGATGTTGACGAAGGTGCGGCGGCGCTGGTCACCGGACTTGGAGAAGACGAGGTAGGCGACGGCGTTTCTAAGCCCCGACCGATGAAGTGGTCCACTTGACGCGTCTTGGCACGGCGGACTCGGGACTAGTCTTGGTTGCGGCGGAGAGCGGCGGACGACGGAGGAAATTAGGGGAAACCGAGAAGAGAAGAGGTTCTACTCCGGTGAGCTCGGGCGCAAGCTATGGAGCACGGCAGCGTACGAGTGAACGGACAAAAGAGGCGGAGTGGACGGACTAGTTAAATGCGCCATAACACGGTCGTCGAGATGCTTTGGAACGCACGCAAATCCACCGCCAATCTCGGCAGCCAACCGCCGACGGTGGCGCCTTCATTCGCCTCTCCCGATCTGCGGCGTAATCCGGTCCGTCCATTCATTCGCGATCCGACGGTGTCGAGGACTCAGCGGCGGCAATGGCATGGCCGTCCGATCGAAATCCGACGGCTCGGACGAGCGATGGTTCGCTACCCATGCTACGTGGCGCAATCCAAAGTGAAGTTATTACGATCCAACGGCTCGTGAAGCGGCGACGCGACCTAACCTCACCGTCCGACGAGATCGAACGTCTTAACGGCTCGCTTAGGGTTTCAAAGCCGACGTCGCGAGAAAGGTTGTGCTCGGCCCGACATCTGTAGCAAAGCATTTTTCCGGCTTTTAACAATTAAAATAATTCTAGAAAATCAAAGTAATTATTTAGGGCACTAAAAATACCCGAAAAATTCTAGAAAAATTCCAGAAAATATTTCAGGGCATTTAGAGCTTAAATAAAATATTTTTATTTATTTTTGAAAATTTCTTTTATGATGATTAATTACTCAAGAGGAAGATAAATTCAATTTGAACTCAAATAAATCCAATAAATTCACGGAAATTCAATTAAATTCAAATAACTCCAAAGATTTAAATTAGTCCAAATTTTGGGACGTTACACCACCACAAGTAGTTCTAAAGTTAAGGCATTGCAAATTAGTCAGTTAGGCTGCTCCAAAACAGACATGTGGTTGCATGATTGACTCAGGTAAAAGGCTCGTAAGGTTAAGTCCTTAGGGTGATCAAAACAAGACTTCCACATACCCTCATCCCATCGGGCCCACCTTGGCACACTTGCCCCTTGCCGCTTGCTTCGATCTAAGTGATTACCAAGCACCATTTGCTATCCACAAGTCAACATCGTTACATGACCTCCCTTGTCACCACAACTTAATCTCATTGTGTGACCACACATGACACACAAGTTCATGACCTTGTTCCATATTCCATTAGTCAAGATTAATAATCAATGATGAAGTACATGTGATGACCTGGCATGGCTAAGCAAACTAATACGATCTAACTATCTCATATTGATTTTAATATCAATCAACTATAGTAAACCAATCTAAGGTGACAAATAGATCATGGCATAAAAATGATAAGGTAGGGTATAGATCAAAAGGTATGTTAGCTAATTCCCAATCTAGATTGAAAGCATTTGTACACATGAAATAATATGCAATACTATAAAACAAAATAGCAAATTTATAAATATAGGTTCAACATAATCAAAGCACAACTTGCCTTGACAAAGCTCCTAGTCTTATTCTAAAAGTTGATCTTGAGTTGCCAAATCCTCCTCCGATGTGTCGCACAACTCAATATCTACGCGAATCGAGAGAGGAAAGTAAATAAATACCTAAAATAGAGAGAAAATAAACTCCAAAAATCAAATAAAATTCACCATTAGATAGATCTCAATTTTAAAATTTTTTAGAAATTTGAATCACCTCAATCGGAGTTTGTATAAGGGAGAACGAGATCTCGGAAGATTCAAAAATCATAAAAATTAGAAAATTGGGAAAATCAATAATATCCTAATTAATTTTATAAAAGAAATTTGATTTATTGTGTCATCATGACATCATGCTGATGTCAGCATCGAACTGATCCATTCAAACGCTGACACGTGGCTCGACACTGTGTTGTGGACTCGGTGCACCGTATGGTTAGTTCACCGTGGACCAAGGCACTGTGCCGTGCACTCGTTCATGCCATCGCTGATGTCATGCACCACACGTCAACTTCTGATTGGTCAGATCCAAGATGCGATCTGGTCCACACGGTGCATATCCAACGGCACTGATCGTGCTCCTACGCGGCGCAATCCAGAGCGTCCATCTTCGATCGGACAATAATCGTTTACCCAAGCTATTCACTATTCTTCGATGCGACGTGGCTTGATCTGAGGCATCCACGGGAGATCCAATGGTTGAATACGCTTGTTCTCGGTGATGGCAGTGGGGCGACACAGCCTCACCGAGGCTGGGGAAGACGAGCACGGCTACGGCGATTCTACGACGGAACGATGACAAAATCTGGTGGGATTGGTTCGGCTTGATGCAGCGATCTCGGTTCTGGAACCAACGCGGTGAGTGGCGGCTTGATGATGGCGCAACTCAGCAAAAACAGCGGAGACGTGGGTTCAGACTTCGGCGAGGTCACGTGAGCTCTTCGGTGCACTTCAGCCGTCGGCGCTTCAGGAAAGAGGGCATGCTTGCTCTGGTGATTCACGGGAGCCCTGCCCCACCATAAATAGCCTAGTGACGCATGCGAAAACCGGAGCCCTAGGCCCACACGGTGGTGCAAGCGTGTTGGCAGTAGCCTCCAAAACCACCCTATCCGAGAAGACAATGGGACGCCGTTCGATTTTGGATCAATGACCACGATGCGACGTGATCTTAACCGTCCGTGGCGACGCCATGGTCTGGATCAGATACGCTTCAAACAACACGATCCAATCTCGACTATTCAAGTCTAATCCAATGGTTCGCACTCCTCTTAGGGTTTCACGAGTTGATCCAAGCCGTCCAATGCGAAATTAACGGTCATGGGCGAAGCTTCTAGAGACTGGGCTAACAAACTACAGCGCTGGGCGAGTGAGCACAATCTTTGGGCTTGGCCCAAGATCTTTTTCATGCCGATTTCCAGAGTTTTTCAATTTAAAATAAATAGAGAAATTAATTTGATTTATTTAAGGCAATAAAAACACTAGGAAAAATCCATGAAAAATCTCAAAAATACTTTGAGACATTTTGGACCCAAATAAAATATTTTTGGTAAAACTTTATTTAAATTTTATCTATAAATAATTATTTTTCAACAAAAGGCCAATATACTTAATTTAAAATAATTCCAAATAAATCCCAGAAAAAAAACCAATAAGTCCAGAAAATTCACAAAACTCACAATATGCAATAAAACACTAATAACTACTAATAAAGAGGAAATTGTGGGATGTTACACTCAGCCAACCATAGATACTTTTTTAAAAAAGGACACAGTTCACCTTGTCTCACCACGACAACTCTTAGTGGTGCCTAAGCTTGCAGCATAGCTGTCGTGTTTCTCCGCCATGGGTGGAAGCTCAGGACATGGCAACGTTGGCTACTTGGTGTTCTTGTATGTTAGAGATAAATAGAACATGATGTAAAAAAATTAAAAAAACTTGAAAAGTGTGCTTTGGAACCACCAAAAATTTCACAACAAGCATCTTTGAGTAGCAAGATTTTAGAAACCGAGCAAAGAACTTTTAAAAGAATTAGAACATAGACATATAACAGCCCAAAAACAAAAGAAACAAGACTAGTAAGTAAACAGTAAGCACAAATTTTGGAGAAGAATAACATTCATCTGAAATGTTTGGGTACAAATTCAAACAACAAAATTTTAAGTGTGCAGTTCCTACATTGGCGGTGGCAGGGGATCTTGCACTTGCACACAAGAAGAGGCAACAGATGTGTCCTATGAACTGTGGTCAGATGCGACTGGGTTTGGTCTACGCCATGGCCTCCATGTCCCTATCTTCTGTGTCTGTCTACCAGCACAAAGACACCGGATCTCCCCATTCCTCTCCAACCACCATCACCACCTTCCTCTTTCTTCCCAACCCCTCTCCTCGCTACAGTAGATCAAGCCTATCCGAATTCGCAAGAAGAAAACCCAGCCCAAGAAAATAGGTGAGAGACTATATGGTGGTCCATACATGTTTATGATGAGTAATTGACTGTGTTTTGAGTCTTTGGTGCTCAGATTTAAGTTTGATTTGAGCTTGCTTTACTTCTGAGCAATTTGGTTTGAGTGATCATGAGCTTGTGACCGCTAGGGTGGTGTTCCCTAGAGAGGTCGTGCCTAAGAGTGGTCATGACCTCCCAGAGAGTGGTTGTGACCACTATAGAAGTGGTTGTGACCATTGTGACTTTAGAGTGGTTGTGACCACTTTTAGAGTGGTCGAGACCTCCAAGAGAGTGGTCATGACCACTATGGAAGCGGTCATGACCTCCTAGGGAGTGGTCATCACCTCTCTAGGAGTGGTCCTGAGTCCTTGTGACCTCCCAAGGAGTGGTTGTGACCACTATGGTAGTGGTTGTGACCCCTCTAGGAATGGTTGTGAACCCGTGTGACCACTTGGAGAGTGGTCTAGACCTCTATAGAAGTAGTTATGACCGCTAAGGGAGTAATCATGCCCTCTTAGTGAGTGATCTAGACCTTTATGTGAGTGGTCATGACCCTTCTGGAAGTAGTCGTGAACCCTTGTGACCACTTGGGGAGTGGTCTAGACCTTTATAGGAGTGATTGTGAGCCATTGTGACATCTTAGAGAGTGGTCATGAGCCATTGACCTCTTAGAGAGTGGTCGTGACAACAGTGGGAGTAGTTGCAAACCCCTATGACCACTTGGGGAGTGGTTTAGACCACTATAGGAATGGTCATGACCTCTCAGTGAATGGTCTTGAGCGGTCTAGACCTTTATATGAGTGGTCACGACCATATGGGGAGTGGTCTAGACCTCTATAGGAGTGGTCATGATATATCTAAAGTGGTCATGGACATGAATGGTTATGGGCTACGGTGGTCAGAGAATATATGATATGTCGGGGATTGAAGAACCCCTGCCCGGTCAACGGGTCAGTCAACAAGACCTTAGCTCGGGCTTGAGACATGAGGCCTCTGGCCGCATTGTTGACCACGCGGCTCCCGCACGACCTCAAGCTAGGGGCAAGGAGTCGGTTCCCGTTCGGGTGAGGTCAAGCTCGGGAGATCCAGGACAAGCGATTACAAAGACGGTTATCAAGATCCTTAAATGATGGAGTCAAGCCGGATGTGGGCATCATATCTGGGACGATTATAATCAGGCTTTAGTGCGCGTGAGGCCACACACCTGGGAATCTCTCTCGACCGTTTCTAGTAACAGTTGAGAGAGGCATAAAACCCCCCTGGGACAGACACAGAGGGGGCAGCTCAAGCCCAGCAGAACACAACAAAACACACACACATTCAAACCACAGTAGCTCGAGCTAAAGAGCATTCCTTGTACTCAAACATAGCGAAGCTATTCACCCCCAGGCAAGACTGGAGTAGAGCTATTACCTATCATAGGGGCTCAAACCAGTATAATTCTTGGTGTCTCCCTTTTTTACTCCTTCCCGTCGACCTTAGGTACAAAGAGTTTATTTCCTTGGTGAGTGAAGCCAGTTCTGGGTTCCGCATTCACCTTACCCCTATTCACTTTTGCGGTCAGGCGATCTCGATCGTCGACAGCTGGTGCCCACCGTGGGGCCCGAAAGCTTTGCTCACTCAAAGGAACAACAGCGCTTCAGAGACATGGTGCACATCGCTAGAAGACGTTCGGTGAATTCAGGTTCAGATGCGGTTCCCGAGCGTGACGATTCTACGTCTCTGTTTTCACCTTCACCATCGCTGCGCGAACAGTTCATCCTCATGGCCGACGGCCATGACGCGAGCGCGGGGGCGGAGGACTGCGACCCGAAGACTCCCGAAGATGCTCGCCAGATGGCTCAGATCGCTATTAATCAAGCTATATCCACCCTCTGGTGAGAGGAGCGAGACAGGGTCGGCACTTCATCTGGGCGGCCCAGGCTTTGTCGCTAGGCGAACGCCTACGCGCCATCGCTTGGGTTATGACCGACACCACTCAAGTGAAGTTAGAACTTTTTTCCCGAGCTCTCGCCGATGAGCTCGGCCAAGCCGTGTTGAAGTTGTACCTTCACAACACCGAAGTCAACACTTTGGATCTCGCTCTTTGATGAGTGACGACAGCTCCTCGCGCAGGCGTCGGCATCCCTATCGATCATCTTCGTGTCAGCGTTCTCGGCATCTGTCCCGGACGCCTCCACATCGCCATTCCCTAAATGCAACCCCGGACAATGTTCGGCATCAACAGAGTTACAGTAGCTCCTATTGAAGGAGAACGCAGTGCTACGCTAGCCGAAAACAAAAAATTTCTACCGCGAACACCCAAGAAGCATGCGAGTCAAAGATCATGGAGCGTTACCCTTGGAGCACGTTAGCAGTGGAAGTAGAGTGGGTGAAGCCTCCCCGCATGCTCCAAAGCACTGTACGTGGTCGAACACGATATGGTACAACTATTCCTTGTCGCGGATCGCCGTCACAGCAACGTTGTTGTAGTCGTGCGATTCTGTAGTCGATTGAATCGATCGGCGCCAACGCAAGAGCGATGAGCGCCTCTTCGGTATCCACGTGCGGGTGGGATCACCGCACGCTGGTGTGCTAGCACCCACGCGTGCGGCTAGGGTTTTAGGGGGCAGTGCGAAGCAGCGACGGCTAGGCTTGTGGTGGGGAGAGTCATCTTGCTGCACGCCCCCATGCCCCCTTTATATAGAGCGCACTAACGGGCCTTCTACGATAGAAGCCCACTAGGACTCACGCTAATGGATCTTCTACAGTAGAAATCCATTAAGACGCTAGAGGATTCAAATCCGCATAAACCCACTAATGGATCCAATCCATCAGACATGATCCAACCCGTTAAGTGTGTGACCCGTTAGGCTCATGTACAAGTCGGCCGTGGTCCCGGAGAACCCTTTCCCAGACCACAAGTCAATAGCGGTACCTAGCAGCACATATTGACCCCCGAAAGTACACAATGATCAAATCACCTGAATCTTGATACACTCACATAGGATCCTTTTGCCACATGATATCAGTCAAGCTCAAGGCGAGAAGCGTGCGACCCTTGTGATAGCTTGACAAATTCACTTGTCAACGTAATGGATATAATTCGTGATTAACACTTTAATCACTTTGGCATAGCCATGCACTTTTCCTTATCCATCCACACCGAGGGGCCCAGATATATCACTCCCGTTATCGAGGAGAGGCAAATTCCATCTTGATCTCTTATATCTCACGTCGTGTTTCATGGCATACCCGTAAGCAACCTTTATAACTCCCCTGCTACGGAGAAGCGTTTGATAGCCCCAAAGTATACAATTACGCATGCTGAGAATCAATAAGAATCTTAGGTCAAATGATCGTATAGGTATATCACTCAAGACTACACCCTGATGGCACTTCTAAGATAACAATCTCATTAGTGTCTCGGAGCGGGTCTATCCAACCCCATGTTCTCTAACATGTGCTCACATTATAGATTTGATATCTCCATATCTATGGTATGTGAAACATTACCATCAATCAATACATGTGCTGGTCAGATCACTATTGTCCCACATAATGATATGTGACCAGGGATCGTTTAGAATAATATCATATAACCAATGTGTTTCACAATTAAGTCATACTCAATAAACAAAGGAGTGACATTTATTCATGGAACTAATAAATATATGAACATAGACGTATGATACAATCATCTCACATGATCGCCTCTAGGGCATATCACCAACAATCTCCCACTTGCACTAGAGTGCATCATGCAAGTATCTAAAACCCATGGCTCTTGTGTGTGCCTCATGCTTCGGCTGCGGAAGAGGTTTTGTCAGCGGATCAACAACATTCAGATCCGTGTGCACTTTGCAAATCTTCACATACACTTTGCAAATCTTCACATCTCCTCTATCAATGATCTCTCGGATGAGGTGATAACGCCTGAGTATGTGTTTGGATTTTTGGTGAGACCTAGGCTCCTTTGCTTGTGAAATGGCACCACTATTGTCACAATAGAGGTCCACTGGACAGGATGCACTAAGGACAACTCCCAACTCAGAAACAAATTTTCTGATCCAAACAGCCTCCTTTGTAGCTTGTGGTCGCAATATACTCACCTCGATCGTGGAATCACTCATGTCTCTTGCTTGGAACTTTTGTAGCTCACTGCCTCACCATTGAGATAGAATACAAAAACGGATTGCGACCGTGAATCATCTTTATCGGTTTGGAAGCTAGCATCAGCGTAACCCTTTACGACGAGCTCTTCTTCACCTCCAAAGACCAAGAACATATCTCTAGTTCTTCGCAAGTACTTGAGAATGGTCTTTACAGCCATCCAATGATTCTCACCTGGATTTGATTGGTATCTGCTCGTAACACTTAGAGCATAAGAAACATCTGGGCGTGTGCACAACATGGCGTACATGATGGATCCAATAGCAGAGGCATATGGAATCCTACTCATTCTATCTAGCTCATCAGGTGTAGAAGCACACTGAGTCTTGCTAAGACTAACACCTTGTGACATTGGCAGGAAACCTTTCTTGGAATTCTGCATTTCGAACCGTTTCAAAACCTTGTCAATGTACGTACTTTGGCTTAATCTGATTAGCCTCCTCGGTCTATCTCTATAGATCTTTATGCCCAAAATGTAAGCTGCATCTCCCAAGTCTTTTATCGAGAAACATTTTCTCAGATAAAATTGAACAGCTTCTAACATTAGAATATCATTTCCAATTAATAGAATGTCATCCACATACAATACCAGAAATACAATTGCGCTCCCACTTGCCTTCTTGTAAACGCAAGGCTCCTCTTCGTTCTTGATAAAATCAAACTCTTTGACCACTTTATCAAAACAAAGATTCCAACTCGAGATGCCCCTGCTTGTCCATAAATAGACTTCAAGTTTGCACACCTTGCCAACATTCTTAGGATCGTCAAAACCTTGAGGTTGTGTCATATACACATCCTCACTTAGGTTTCCATTTAGGAAAGCCGTTTTGACATCCATTTGGCGTATCTCATAGTCGTGAAATGCGCAATCGCTAGCATGATCCGGATAGTCTTCGGCATGGCTACAGGCGAATAAGTTTCATCATAGTCGATACCATGAATTTTCTTATACCCTTTTGCCACCAACCGTGCCTTATAGACGTGAACGCTTCCATCCGGCATCTATCTTTTCTTAAAGAACCATTTGCACTCAATGGTTTCACACCATCGAGCGAGATCAACCAAGTTCCAAACTTGATTATCATGCATGGACTTTATTTCAGATCTCATGGCCTCCAGCCATTTCTCAGAGTCCGGTCCCACCATCGCTTCCGTATAGTTCTTGGGCTCATCATTGTCCAACAATAAAATGTTGCGTTGCTCCGTAGCGAGGAACATATACCTCTCGGGAGCGCGGCTTGCCCTTGTAGACCTTCGTGGGACTGGTGCCTCTTCTATAGGTTCTACAGCGCTTTGCATCTCCTCATGTGGATCAGTAGGAGTTGAAATATTTTTAGATGTTTCCCGAATTTCTTCGAGTTGCACCTTGCTCCCACTGGCTCTTTTGAAAAATTCCTTTTCCAAAAAGACACCATTCCGGGCGACAAACACTTTGCCCTCCTCCCGGTTATAAAAGTAATACCCTACAGATCTTGGGTACCCCACAAAGAAGCACTTGTGTGATTTGGCGTGGAGCTTATCTGACATCGAATGTTTAACATAAGCCTCACAGCCCCAAATCTTTAGGTAAGACAAATCGGGACGTTTCCCTTTCCACATCTCATATGGTGTCTTACTTACGGATTTCAATGGAACCCTATTTAAGGTGAATGCAGCAGTATCTAGAGCATGTCCCCAAAGAGATAACGGAAGATCAGTTAGACTCATCATAGATCGAACCATATCCAACAAAGTCCGATTCCTCCGTTTAGACACGCCATTCAACTGAGGCGTCCTTGGCGGAGTCAATTGTGAAACAATTACACAACTCTTAAGATGATCATTAAACTCATGGCTCAAATATTCACCTCCACGATCAGACCGCAAAAATTTTATTGTCTTGCCCAAATGATTTTGTACTTCATTCTGAAACTCCTTGAACTTTTCAAAAGATTCAGACTTATGCTTCATCAAATAGATATAACCATATCTACTAAAGTCATCAGTAAAAGTGATGAAGTACTAAAATCCACCTCTGGCCACAACGCTCATTGGTCCACATACATCCGTATGTACTAGGGCCAACAATTCACTAGCCCTCTCTCTTGAACCAGTGAATGGCGTCTTAGTCATCTTGCCAAGTAAACAAAATTCGCATGTGTCAAATGATTCGAAATCAAATGAATCAAGAAGACCATCACTATGGAGCTTCTGCACGCGTTTCTCATTTATGTGGCCTAAGCGACAATGCCATAAGTAAGTGCGATTTAAATCATTTGTTTTGATCCTTTTTGCATTAACATTATAGATAAATTTATCTTCAAGATTTAGCACATATAGCCCATTCAATGATGGACAATGACCATAGAGCATACCAATGAAATAAATTGAACAACATTTATTCTTTATTACAAAATCAAAACCATCTTCTTCCAAACATAAAGAAGATATAATGTTTTTGCTCAAAGCTGGAATATAATAACAATTATTTAATTCCAAAACTAATCCTGAAGGTAACGATAAGGGATAAGCGCCAGCGGTCATTGTAGCAACCTTTGCACCATTGCCGATGCGAATTTCCACCTCACCACTTGCACATCTTCTAGTCCTTCTTAGTCCTCGCACGATTTGCAAGTATGAATCATCGATCCGTATCAAATACCCATGACTCATTAGGACAAGTAGCAAGATTAATTTCTATAACATTAATACACAAGCGGAAGCCAAAGTTCCATTCTTTTTATCCTCCAAATATTTCTTGCGGTTCTCGCCAATGACCGTGTTTATGGCGGTAGTGACATTCATCGAAGCGATAGGACCACCCTTGGTCTTACCATCACGCTTAGGTTTGGGTTCGAGATCATATCCTTACCCTTGCCTTTTGCCCCACGCTTCCTTTTCTTACCACCATCCTTTTAGACCATCATCACATGATTATTGCTTTTCTTGATGCTTTCTCTGCTGTCTTAAGCATCCCATGCGATTTAGACATGTTTTTCTCCATGCCATTCATATGAAAGTTCATGATGAAAGGCTCGAAGCTTCTGAGAAGCGAATCGGAGAATCACATCGATGGCCAACTCTTGGCTTAAGGGGAGTTCAGTTTCTCCAAGTTCTCAATGTAACCAATCATCTTGATCACATGAGGACTCACCGAACTACCTTCATTAGCTTGCACGCAAAGCAGAGCTTTTGAGATCGAGTATCTCTTAGCCCTAGCTTGGTTCTCAAACATGCTAACGAAGGCTGTGATCATAGCATAGGCATTCGTGTTCTCATATTGCTACAAGCTCGAGTTCATTGTAGCAAGCATGAGACAGCCAACATCAACCTCATCATTGACATGCTTCTCATAAGCACGTCATTCAGCAGCAGTAGCATCATCAGCTAGTTCCTTAGGATATGGCTCCTCAATGACATACTCCTTTTTCTCTTGCTTGAGAACAATTCTCAAGTTACGATACCAATCAATGAAATTTGTTCCAGAGAGCTTCTCTCTCTCCAGAATCGTTCGCAAGTTAAAACCAGAGTTATTAACAGTATTAGGCGCCATCTAAAACAGTAAAGCAAAGTCTTAGCACAATGTTTGTGTTAACCTTCCGTTAAACAATTTTAATAAAAGATGCTCCCATTAAAATCACCTTCCCTCTAGTGCATTTTAGTAGGACAAGATCCATAGTCATTCAAAGATCTAGTCTTGAGGCGACTCCTAGGACTAAGTGACATAGGTAGGCAACCCTTGCCAATCACATCGTATGTGACTCTTGTTAGATTGGGTGGCATCCAATGCCCTGACTCCCAACAACGATGCCCCGAGGCCCAAAACCATTTTGATAGCCTCGATAAGTAATCCAATACTATGCATATGAAGTCCGACTTCATCCCAATGGTCTAGGAAATTAATGGCACCCGTCTGTATGTCAAAGCGCCAATTAAAGTACAAGACCTTATGGGTGCAGCTATTGGAAGGGCATCAAACACTTAATTTTTCGAGGGAAACTATTCTATCATATGAAAATCATATCCACCAAATACGAAATATGATGGAATAGCATGACAGGAATCATCACAAACAATCATATTGACTTGTGAAATAGTATGGCCCATGGCGTTCCGATCTCCATCGTCGCGCTTCCTGTCCACCGAATCACCATGCTAGAAGCCTCCATGATAATACACGAAGCTACTACACATAATAGCTAGTGACAAATTACATGAGGATATGAAGCATCACAAATCAGCACGCAGGTTGTTATACAATAACATAGCAGCCCAAGCTGCAATTAACCATAGCACGAAGGCTATGAAAATTACATTAATGCATCACATACACACAAGGGAGCCATACTATTCACATCATTCCCTGCAAAAACAAGTTAAGCGCAGAATCGTATTCTACCCTGTGATGGGAGTCAAGTTTTATTTAACGGCCGCTACTGTGACTATCACGACGGTCCCGCTATAAAAATTCAATTGTATAGAACAAATCATACCGATTCTGAGCCATCAGAATGCCTCAATTTCCATAAGATTCTTGAGAAGGTGGCGACCACACCGATCTCGATCTGTTGGCACGATCTATTCAGCACGGGCTACTATCCCGATGGTGTTACCAGCCGGTAGGGGTAATGCACGGCATGAAACAAAATGAGCACGAACTAATCTTTTGATCGTGTAGAACCATCAACTCATACATCAAATGCGTGAGGCCCCTGGAGAAGGTTGCGCGTACGCGGCCTCGATCTGTTGGCTAATATCACTGATGGCACATGACGGAAGTCCAGATGGTGTTTCCAGCCGGTATGGACCAATCGCGACATGATCTACATAAAGCATGAACTAATCTTTTTGGCCTCGCAGCACTACCAACTCGTACCTCATGAACCCTATACCGATTGATCACATCAACCCGTGACTAATCTAACAGCATATCAACATATGCGCAGCATCCAGATCCAAGACAATGCAAGATCGGCTCTGATACCACTGAAGGAGAACACGGTGCTACACTAGCCGAAAACAAAAATTTTCTACCGCGAACACCCAGGAAGCATGCGAGTCAAAGATCATGGAGCGTTACCCTTGGAGCACGTTAGCAGCGGAAGTAGAGTGGGTGAAGCCTCCCCGCGTGCTCCGAAGCACTGTACGTAGTCGAACACGATATGGTACAACTATTCATTGTCGCGGATCACCGTCACAGCAACGTTGTTGTAGTCGTACAGTTGATGTAGCCGATTGAATCGATCAGCGCCAACGCAAGAGCGATGACACCTCTTCGGTATCCACACGTCCGGGGTGGGATCACAGCGGTATTTGGTGTGCTAGCACCCAGCGTCTGACTAGGGTTTAAGGGGAAGTGGGAAGCGGACGGCTAGGGCTTGTGGTGGGGAGAGTCATCTTCTTTGCCCCACGCCCCTTTATATAGAGCGCACTAACGGGCCTTCTCGATAGAAACCCACTAGGACTCACGCTAATGGATCTTCTCGGTGAAATCCATTAAGGCGCCAGAGGATTCAAATCGCGTAAACCCACTAATGGATCCAATCCATCAGACATGATCCAACCGTTAAGTGTGTGACCCATTAGGCTCATGTACAAGTCGGCGCGGTCCGGAGAACCCTTCCGGACCACAAGTCAATAGCGGTACCTAGCAGCACATATTGACCCCCGAATGTACACAATGATCGAATCATTTGAACCTTGATACACTCACATAGGATCCTTTTGCCACATGATATCGGGTCAAGCTCAAAGGCAGAAGCGTGCCACCCTTGTGATAACTTGACAAATTCACTTGTCAATGTAATGGATATAATTAAGTGATTAACACTTTAATCACTTTGGCATAACCATGCACTTTTCCTTATCCATCCACACCGAGGGGCGGAGATATCACTCCCCGTTATCGAGGAGGGCAAATTCCATCTTGATCTCTTATATCTCACGTCATGTTTCATGGCATACCCGTAAGCTACCTTTATAACTCCACCGCTTCTGAGAAGCGTTTGATAGCCCCAAAGTATACAATTACGCATTTGAGAATCAATAAGAATCTCGGGTCAATGGATCGTCTGGTGTACCACTCGAGACTACCTCTCGATGGCACTTCTAAGATAACAATCTCGCCGAGTGTCTCGGAGCGGGTCTATCAACCCCATGTTCTCTAACATGTGCTCACATTATAGATTTGATATCTCCATATCTATGGTATGTGAAACATTACCATCAATCAATACATGTGCTGGTCAGATCACTATTGTTCCACATAATGATATGTGACCAGGGATCGTTTAGAATAATATCATATAACCAATGTGTTTCACAATTAAGTCATACTCAATAAACAAAGGAGTGACATTTATTCATGGAACTGATAAATACATGAACATAGACGTATGATACAATCATCTCACATGATCACCTCTAGGGCATATCACCAACACCTATTCCAACAGCAACATGTCTGGAAGTCTTTCCCCAGACATCCCGCCTAAGCGTCGTAGGGTTCACGAACGATTGCAGTATCTCCCGGGTGATGCGTACGCTCGTCGGCACGACCAGAGTGATTGTAGGTCCGGACGTCGTGGCGACCGCGACTCCGGATCCAGCAACAGCAATTACCTCCCCCGACGTGGTCCTGTTCTAGCCTATGGCTGCTCGGTGTATTTTGACAACTTTCGTCAGGTACCCTGGCTAGCCTGTTTCAAGTCCGCCTTGATTGAGCGGTTCAATAGGACAAAGAACCCCGACGAGTTCCTTTCAATCTACTCGACCGCGATATTAGCGACTAGGGGAGACGAGGCGGTAATGGCCAACTATCTCCCAACCATGCTGGATGGCGCTGTACATACCTAGCTCTTCAACCAGATGCCTGCTTCCTTCCGATCGTGGCGCTAGGTACAAAGTGCTCTCCATTCCAATTTCTAGAGTTGTTACGAACTGCCTAGAAGGGATAAGGACCTGGATCGCATTATCCAGGGCAATAATGAGCCCCTCCGCGACTTCGTGTGGTGGTTCATCAGTACGAGGAACTCAATCCCGAGCGTCTCCGACGAGGTGGTGATCAAGGCCTTCAAGTTCGGTGTTCGTGACAGACGTCTCACCGAGGACCTGGAGATCACGGCGAGGCTCAACGTCAACAAGTTTTTTCGCATGGCGGAACGGTATGCGGACGCGGACGATGCAGTTCACTGGAAGCGCAACTACGACCAAGGTAAACTTAGTCTCAATGCTGGAGAAGCCGGACCGTTTAACGCCAAAACTAGTGACCCGAGCCCGATTGCCAAGAAGCGGAAGAGGGATCGCAAGAATGGTGGAGCTTGGCCTCGCGTAGTCGTTACGGCGAACGGGCAACGTGAAGTGATGGAGGTGCGAGGGCCGGTCCAGGGGGAGCCCCGACCTCAACGAGGCCGGCCACGATCTCAACAAGCTCCGCGTCAACCTAAACAGTGGAATCGTCGTCCTAGTCCCCAGCGGGTTGAGGCCCGACCACAGGGAGCTGAAGAGTGACCCAGGTATGATGAAGAAAAGTTCTGCCTATTCCACAGGGCCCTAGGCCACGACTTGCAAAACTGCAGGGTCTGGCAGAACAAGCTAGACGCCTTCTATGATGGGCGCGGGGAGATGCCCATGCTCCCGAAAGAAGGTGAGCAACCTGAAAGGGTCAATGCCAGTGGTGATTTGGATGACCTCGACCTAGAGTTACAATAAGGTGATCGCCGGGTTGACATCATTTTCGGTGGCTCATCAGCATACCAGTCCCGGCGTGAGCTCAAGGATGCCGCGTGCACCGTCTACCAAGCTACCGCCGGGAGGCCCATCGACCATCCTAGCAAGTGGGCTGGGGCGACAATTACCTTTTCAGGGGAGGATGCCCCCCAGGGGATATCTAAGGACTTCAAAACCACCTTGGTCATGACCCCAACCATCAGCAATACCATGGTCGGGCAGGTCATGGTCGACGGAGGCAGTTCCCTCAACTTGCTCTTAGCGAGTGCACTCGACCGGATGCAGATTCCCCGATCGAAAGTCAAAAATATAGCAGTTCCATTCTTCGGGATCGTCCCAGGGAGTTCGACCACCCCTCTCGGGCAAGCTGTCTTGCCCATTACCTTTGGTGACTCGGACAACTTCCGCACTGAGTTGATCACCTTCAAGGTGATCGAGGGAGATCTCCCCTACAATGCCATCCTTGGGCGTCCGACATTGGTTAAATTCATGGTAGTGAACCATTATAGCCACCGATGCATGAAGCTTCTAGGGCCCAATGGCGTCATAACGGTACGAGGTGATCTCAAGGTGGCGCACGGGTGTGAAACCAAGGCCTTAGCTCTCGCCGGCATGCTGCCCCAGCGAGGTCCCGAGGCCATTACGAAGAACGCCCGTCAGAAGGCGGCAATCCAGCCCATTGGAATGATGAAGGCCATGCATCTCGAAGAGGGTGACTCGAGCAAGTGTGCCCACATCTCGACCGAGCTGAATCCTAAATAGGAACTCAAGCTCGTCACCTTCCTTCGCGCCAACAAGAGTATATTCGTCTGGGAGCCGACAGACATGCCAAGTGTCCCAAGGGAGGTGATCGAGCACAAATTACAAGGTTCGATTGCCGACCTATACACCAGAAGCTGCATCGTTTCTCCCCCGAGAAAGTAGCTGTAATAAAGGAAAATCTCGACAAACTCTTGAAGGCTGGCTTCATTCGTGAGATCAACTATTCTGAATGGCTAGCCAACCCAGTTATCATGCAGAAGAAAGGTGGGAAATGGAGGATGTGCGTCGATCACATGGGCTTGAATTCGGCATGCCCGAAGGACAATTTCCCCCTTCCACGAATAGATCAAATCGTCGACTCCACCGCAAACGCCAGGATGCTGAGTTTCCTGGATGCCTACTCTGGATATCATCAAATCAAGCTGGCAGTCGATGATGAAAGCAAAACAGCTTTCATTACACCGTTTGGGACATACTGCTACACAACTATGTCATTTGGTCTCCGCAACGCTGGCGCAATGTTTCAACGCTTGATGACCAAGACCTTCGACCCTCAGATCGGCCGCAATCTTGAGGTCTACGTGGATGATATCATCGTCAAGAGATCTTAAGAAGACAGCCACATCCGAGACCTCGAAGGGACCTTTACTAACCTAAATAGGTATAGGATCAAGCTTAATCCTGAAAAATGCGTGTTTGGCGCCACCTCGGGAAAGGTACTTAGCTATATGATAGGGGGCTTGGGAGTTGGCCCGAACCTTGAGAAAATCGAGGCGATCAAAAGGATGGTTCCCCCGACCACGGTAAGGCAGGTACAGTGCCTCACCGGCCGCATGGATGCCCTTAGCCGTTTCATCTGAAGGCTCGGCGAGTGAGGGTTACCATTCTTCAAGACTCTGCGTAAGCAGGGGATCTTCGAGTCGACGCCCGAGGCGCAACGATCCTTTGACGAGTTAAAGGTATATCTTTTGAGTCCACCTTTGCTCACAACCTCGCAGTCGGGTGAAAAGTTGCTGCTCTACCTCGCAGCCGTGGCCTAGGCTGTCAGTGCCGTCTTGGTGGCCAAGCGAGATGGGCGGCAACATCCGATCTACTATGTCAGCGAAGTGCTTCACGGAACAAAGGCGCGCAACCCCCAGGTCCAGAAGTTTCTCTACGCCCTCCTGACGAGGGCTGGGCGACCCTCGGCCGGTCAGCGCACAGTCAACAGAGCTCCCTAGCTCGGAGAGCTCGACCACGACCTGGCCCGTTCTGAGCCACGCCACCTAGAGCGTGCACGACCTCGAGGTCGTACGTGCACAACCTTGGGGCCAGGCTGGCCCTTACTCAGGGCGATGTCCCTTGGATTTCGGAACATGCGTTTACTCAACGGTTACCAAGACGTGGGATCGTGGGGCATGGCGAGAGCATCGCGACGTGTCCAGGATGGTTACTGCCATCAACGCGCATGAAGACCACTCCCCGGGAATCTCTCCCGTCCGTTAAAGGCAGGGAAGATATAAGGCTTAGGGTAACGCGACCTGGGGGGATACGGCACCAAAGTTCGAGCTTTGGACATCGCCATTGTTGAGCTTGAGCTGTAACACACCTTTGTACTCGAGAATAGCAAAGATCACCGCCGCAAGGCAACTGGAGTAGATCTATTACCTTCATAGGGGCTCGAACCAGTATAAACCCCCATGTCACGCCCGTTGTCACCTTGCTCCGACCACCAGCGCATCGAATCCGTTCCTCCGTTGAGCAAAGCTCAGCTCGAGTCCCTAGAATCACTAACCCCTCTTGCATTTCTGCAGTCGGCGATCCCGATCGTCGACAGCTGGCACCCACCGTGGGGCCCGATAGCTTCGTTCATTTGCAGGAAAGACACCGAGATCATGGGAGCATGGCGCACCTCACCGACGGACATTCCTCTAGCGTGGGTTCGGGCACGGACCCCGACTCCGCGTCCCTATTTTCGCCCTCGCCGCCACCGCACGAGCAGCACGTCTTGATGGCGGATAGCCATGGCGCGGACGCGGCGGCGGACGATCGTGATCCGTAGACTCCTGAGGACGCTCGTCGGATGGTACACGTCGCCATCAACCAAGCCATAACTACCTTCCGGCGGGAGGACCAGGAGAAGGCTGGCACATCGTCTGGGCATCCTAGACTTCCTCCTTCGGGAGAGCACCTCCGCGCTATCGCCCGGATCATGGTTGATCCCGATAGGGCGAGATCAGAGCTCTTTGGCCGAGCCCTGGCCGAAGAGCTCAACCGGGCTGCGACCGAGGTCATACCTCCGCAGCACCAAAGCCACCACTCGGGGACCCACTCCCTGTGAAGTGATGACAACTCGTCGCGCCGTCGCCGGCGCGCTCGTCGGTCGCCTCTCGGGCAGGAGGCGGCTTCTCGCCAGCAATCTCGGGATGTGACTTTAACTCCGCCACGTCGCCGTCTCGCGGGCACCAACCGGCGAGGTCGGTAGCCAAAGCTACCTGAGCTCGCGTCGACCGGCGATGGTTCTGGGGTCTCTCCCGGGCGTACCACCAAGCGTCGCAGGTCGAGACCGCTGCGTTATCTCCCGGGTGACTCCCGCGCTCGGCATCATAAACATTCTCGCCGTAGGTCGGGCCGCCGAGGCAGCCTCGATTCCGAGTCCAGCAGCAACGAAGGACTTGACGGCGATGACCTCCCGCTGCCGCACCGTCCCGCTTGTGGTCGCCGCTTATTTCGGCGACCTCGCCGGGTCGGCGGCGGCTCGGTTCAAGTCGACATTGGTGGAGCGCTTCGACGGGACCAAGAATCCCGATGAGTTCCTGTCTATATACTCAACCACCATCCTGGCGGCCGAGGGCGATGAGCTCGTGATGGCCAATTACCTCCCGACCATGTTGGACGGCGCCGCACGAACTTGGCTCTTCAACCAAAAGCCCGATTCTTTCAGATCGTGGCGTCAAATCCAGAGCGCCCTCCGTTCCAACTTCCAGAGTTGCTATGAGCGGCCAGGGAGGGAGAAAGACCTGGACCGCGTCATCCAGGGCAAGAGCGAGCCACTCCGAGACTTCGTGCGGTGGTTTATCCGCACAAGGAACTTGATCCCGAGCATCTCGGACAAGGCGGTCATCAAGGCCTTCAAGTTTGGCGTCCGCGACCGGCGCCTTACCGAAGACCTGGAGATCACATCGAGGCTCAGCGTCAACAAGTTGTTCCGCATGGTGAAGCGATGCAGCGGATCGCGACGGCGATCGCTGGAAGCGCGATTACGACCAAGGTAAGCTTGGTCCAAACCCCGTGGAGGCTGGCCCGTCCAACTCCAAGGGCGCCGACCACGGCACTGCCGCCAAGAAGCGGAAGCGCGACCGCCGGAACGGCGGTGGCCTGCCGCGAGTGATCGTTTCGGCGGACGGACAGCGTGAAGTCCTAGAGGTCCGGGATCAAGCTCGGGAGGGGTCCCGACCTCACCAAGGTCGACCCCGACCTCGTCAGCGCGAACCAGCCCGATGAGGGGCGGTGACAGGCCCCGGCGGCCCGTGCTTGGCCGTAGGGAAGAGGCGCCCGTGGTTCGCAAGCCAAATTCTGCTTGTTTCACAGGGCGGTCGGCCACGATCTGCGGACCTACAGGGCTTGGCAGAGCAAGCTGGATGCCTTTTACGATGGGCGCGGGGAAATGCCCGAGCTCCCGAAGGAGGAGGACCAGCCGGATAGGGTGAATGCTGGGACAGACCATGGCGACCTTGACCTAGAGTTCCAGCAGGGCGAGTGCCGGATCGATGTCATCTTCGGCGGCTCGTCGGCTTACCAGTGCTAGCGTGAGCTCAAGGCCGCCTCGCGAACCATCTACCAGGTCGCCGCCGGAAAGCCTATCGAGCAACACTGCAAGTGGGCTGGAGCCACCATCATGTTCTCTCCGGAGGATGCTTTCCAAGGTATGGCCCGTGACTTGAAGACCGCCTTGGTCGTGACCCCGACCATAAGCAATACCATGGTCGGGCACGTCATGGTCGATGGCGCGACTCTCTTAACTTAGCTTGAGCGGAGCGCTCGGCCGGATCTGATTCCTGGTCGAAGGTCAAGAACATAGCCGTCCCTTCTTGAATTGTCACAGGGAGCTCGGCCGTCCCTTTAGGGCGGGTGGTCTGCCCGTCACCTTTGGCGACTTGGACAACCAGACGCACGAGCTAATCACCTTTGAGGTAGTCGAAGGAGACCTCCGTACAACACCATTCTCGGGCATGCCTTGATCAAGTTCATGGCGGCCAACCACTCTGACCATTGGTGCATGGTGCTGGTCCCAGCGGCATCATAGCAGGTGTGGGGTAATCTCTGAGGCGCACATGGGTGCAGACCAAGGCCTTGGTCCTTGCGGCATTACGCTGATGAGGCTCGGAGGCGACGGTGAAGAACGCTCATCGAAGCGGAGATCTAGCCCGGTGAGGTGATTAAGGCTGTCTTGCGCTCGAGGAAGCGACCGGCGGATGTATCCATGTCTCGGCGAGTGAGTCCCAAATAGGAACTTCGAGCTCGTCACCTTCCTCCGCACCAACAAGGGTATGTTAAGCTTGGGAACGGCCGGACATCTTTGGGCGTCGAGGTGATCGAGCACAAAGGCTGGTCGAGCAGGGTTGTCGACCCGTCTTGGCGGAAGGCATCGTTCTCTCGAGGAGAAAGTCGCGATAATCAAGGAGAACCTTGACAAGCTGTTGAAGGCTGGCTTCATTTGCGAGGTCGACTACTCCGAATGGTTGGCCAACCCGGTCATCGTCTAGAAGAAGGGCGGAAAGTGAAGAATGTGCATGGACCACACGGGGTTGAACTCGGCCTGCCCGAAGGACAACTTCCCGCTCCCGCGCATAGACCGGATCGTGGACTCCTTTGCAAATGCCAAGATGTTAAGCTTCTTGGATGCCTATTCAGGTACCATCGAGATCAAAATTTGGCGATCGACGCGAAACAAGCGTCGTTCATCACACCGTTCGGCACCCTCATTGCTACGACCATGTCGTTTGGTCTCAAGCGGCGTGACCTTCCAAAGGCTCGATGACCAAGACATTCGAGCCCCGGATCGGCGCAACCTCGAGGTCTCGTGGATGACATAATTGTCAAGAGCTCCGCGAAGCACGCCCGTTCTAGATCTTGAGAGACCTTCGCCAACCCGAGCAGGCACAAGATCAAGCTCAACCTCGAAATCGTGTTCGGGCGCTAGCCGGGAAGGTGCTTGGCTACATGATCGGGGGCTCGAGAGTTGGCCCGTACTCGGAAAAGATCGAGGCGATCGAGAAGATGGCGCCCCCGACCTCGGTCAAAGTGTGCGAGCCTCACGGTCGCATGGCACGCATTAGCCAATTCATCTCGAGGCTCGGCGAGCATGGGCTCCCGTTCTTCAGAGCTTTGCGCAAACAAGGGAGTTTCGAGTGGACTCCAGAGGCGCAGCGGTCATTCGACGAGCTAAAGGTATACCTGTCAACCCACCCCTGCTCCACGACTCCACGGCCGGAAAAGTCTTTGCTTTACCTTGCGGCCACTACCCAAGTTGTTAGTGTTGTCTGGTGGGCGTCACGAAGTCCTGACAACACCGATCTATTATGTCGTGAAGTCTGCGACCGAGGAACGCTACCCGCAGGTACAAAAGCTGCTGTATGCTCTCCTAATGGCTTCGCGCAAGCTTCATCATTACTTCCAGGCGCATTCTGTGGTCGTTCCGAGCAACTTCCCGCTCGAGGAAATCTTAAGGAACCCGGAAGGCGGCGGACGAATCGCTAAGTGGGCTATGGAGCTGGCAGCATTTGATGTCCAGATCGTAGCCCGCATGGCCATCAAATCGCAAGTGCTGCGCCCGACCGTGGTCGAGCGACGTCATAACCCTCTCCCCGAGCCCGAGGTCGAGGAAAGCCTTGGATCATGTTCTTTGATGGCTCTAGGTCCTTCAAGCGCTTTCGGGGCTGGAATCTTATTCTTACCCACGTAGCGTCGGTTGAAAGTCGTATAGTTCGCTTTGGGTTTCGCGACCAATAATGTGGTAAAGTCTGAAGCTCTCTTGGCGGGCCTGCGAGCTTGTAAGGCTTTGGGCGTGAGGCGGTTGGTCGTGAAGGGCGACTCGGCACGGCGCCAATCGTGACAACAAGAAGTACCGGTGCTCGGGAGATTCGATGGCAAAGTACCTTGCCGAGGTGCGCAAAATGGAGAAGTGGTTTCAGAACCTAGAGCTCAAGCACATACCCAGGAGGGACAACTCCAGCGCCGACTTCCTCTCCAAGCTTGGCTCCTCCGACGACGAGATCCCCTCCGACGTCATCCTAGAGATACTAGCGGCCCCCTCGATCTCCGATCAAGAGGTCTTGCTCGCCGTGGTTGAAGGTATTCCCTCCTAGGCTGAGCTCATTCATAATTTCCTTTCACGGGGCGACCTACCGCCCGACCCTGCTGAGAGGAGTAGGATCAAGCGCCGAGCGAGTTTGTATACGCTTGTGGAGGGGAAGCTCTACAGGCGGAATGTGTCTGGCGTGCTAGCAAGGTCGTCACCACGGAGGAGGTAAGTACTGTTAAATGACATCCACTCGAGGCCTCGTGGGCGCACTCTTCGTCTGAGGCGATGGTCGGCAAGGCCTTCGCATGCGCATTATTATTAATATGATTGCCGGAGATGCCCGCGACATCGTCCGCGCTTGTCGAAGCATGCGGTTTCATGCCGGTAGTCATCGCCCGCCCACGCGGCAGACCATCCCTTCGCTTGGCCCTTCTCGACGGAAATTTGGATATCGTCGGCCCTTTCCCTCGGCGGTCGGGGTAAGAAGTTCTCGTTACGTTGGTGTTGACACTTTTACCAAGTGGATAGAAGCCGAATCGGTCTCGACCATAAGCGCTTTCGAAGCGGCCGTTTCTTTAAGCAATACTCGTGGTCACTGCACGGGGTTCCATGCAAAATTATCACCGACAATGGTACCGGTTTACGGTGAGTTGTTCGAAGGAGTTTTGCGAGGACCTCGGCACCAAAAGTATGTTTTGCTTGATAGCTCACCCTTAGAACAGCGGGAGGCGGAGAGCGCCAATGGACAAATCGTCCGGGGCATCAAAAAGTAGGTTTGAATGAGCTCAAACGCTATGGCAAGACCTGGGTGGACTAACTTCCCGTCTTATGGTCTATTAGTACCACGGCCAGCGAGAACAGCGAGGTCCACACCTTCGGCTACGTGATTCCATCTTGAAGCCATCCCGCCTCCTGCTTGATTCTGTTACGGCTCTACCAGTCGACTTGGTTGACTGGTCGACTTCGAGCACGCGGTCTCTCGACCTTACCCTCGCATGAGAAGAAGTAAAGATTTGTGGCTCGCTATGATCAACACACACCGAAGCTCTTGCAGACAGCGTCACGATCGGTGCGACCTAGGGAGCTCCTTCTTGAGGACCTAGTCCTAAGACGAATTCAGGGCTCGTCCAACACCAACAAGTTATCCCCGCGGTGGGAGGACCCCTATAGAGTCGTTTCAACAGATCGCACAGGGGCTTACCGGCTAGCGATGCCCGACGGCAGAGAGCTCTCTAGCTCGTGGAACATAGATCAGCTTCGGAAGTTTTATGTGTAATCTCTACTCCTTAAAGTTTCAATATAGCTGTTCTTCAATTCTCGCCCATTACAACTTTTCTTGTTTGATTGTGCATTCTGTCGTTTTTTGTTCGAGACCTCTTCGAATATGACCTACGTACAACATGCACTCGCTCTCAGTCTGAATGTCGTGAGCTTAATGTTCACCCCCAGCAGTCGAGCTGAACGTAAGCCGAATCTCTTTGCAATCCAGCTCCCCCTGTGCCCGGGCTCGAGCAAAAAGCCTCGCGGTTTGAACCGTTGGGCAGTGCGCAAGGTCGTGGTCGGGATTCGCATGTTACTCTGCGTGGCCTTAACTGACAAAGCTCGTTTTTGTCATGTTTACCCCCGGCGGAATTTTTCTCGACTTTGCAGGTCGTGTTCGCGTGCTAACATCTAAATCTTGCGCCCAAGGCCAGCGTTGCTCGACCTTGGGCCCAACGGGGGCTAGGTGAGGACATGCCACCGGTAGGCGACCTAAAGTGCATATCTAAGGGCGAAAAAAGGCATACTCCAAATGTCCTCGACCGAAGAAAAAGAAAAGAGCTTGAAGCAAGATGAGTTCGATGCTCCCAAAAGAAACACAGCACTGTTAACACATTCTATTTTTTACAGGTCGTCCGGTCTAGCTCTATCTACAGGTCGGCCATTTCGCGGGCAAGCTTCTCCTGCTCAAGCTCGGCGACCTTGGCCCTTAGGGTCGATAGCTCGCTCTGAAGCTGGAGGGCTTCCTTGGAGGCGTCCACAGCATGGCGCCGCTCGTCCTAAAGTTGGGCCAGTGCGCTCTTCGCTGCTTTGCTGGCTCGCCCAAGCTTCTCCTTGAGCTCCAGGACCTTGGCTTCAAGCTCGGGGGACGCCTTCGCCAAGGAAGACGCTTGCTCCATGGCAGCCATCTCGGCCCTTGGCCTTGGCCGCTTTCGGAGAGCCTTGGCCGGATCCGGTGCTCTTGCTCCATGGCCTTGAAGGCGTGGTCATGCTCGGCGGCTCTGACCTGCTCGAGCTCGGCCGCGTGTGCAACCTCCTGCGCCCTCATCGTCTGGCGCAGGTCATCGAACTCTTTGGCCCTCTGTTCGGCCTCTTCTTGCTCTACTTCCAGGGTCTCGATGAACCTAGAGCGCTCGACCTCCCGCACTTCCACCATGTTCAGGATGCCCCTCAGCACGTCGGCGTGCTCCTGAAGGCCTTCTAGCCCTTGGGAGACGCGGCGGATCGCCTTCCGACAAGAAAGGGTCCAAAAAGAAAAAGCGTAAGAGGCTAACGGGCGCATGGTGCACGAGGGGATCCTTACCTCGCGAAGACGGTTCACAACGCGTGCACGGGTGAACTCTTCGCGCTCGACGCTCGACGTCTCCGGGCCGGTGTCGACCTCGACCACCGCCGGGGCACTGGAGGGAGGATCCTGCGCGGCGACTTGTTCCGCCGCCGCTCCCTGGGGGCTCAGCTCGCCGCCAGGGTGGGCCCGGCGGCGATCCTAATCCCAACCTCCGCGGTCGGGGCACCATCTGTCGCTGGCGTTAAGGAGGCGCTGGGCGGGTCCGCCGCGCAATCCCCCACGGCGCGGTCGGCATCAATGGCACAGGTGCCACACAGCCAGGCCGGCGCATCCGTGGGCGAGCCAGGCTGAGAGTGCATCCATGGCTGCGCCGGGGCCCCGAGCACCTTCCTCCATGTCGGCCTTGGCGCCCAGGCGACGTTGCTGCGCAGCTGAGTTCTGGGACACCTCCTGAGGCGACCAGGCGCCACTGGCGCCTCGTCGCGTTGACCTTAGGCGGGAATTGGCGGCAACGTCAAGGCGTCTGCTTCGCCGGTGTCGTAGTCCTTGTTGGTCGCGCGTTCATTCAGTTCCTCGTCCGAGTCGTCGACCCCTTGGTCGAACTCGCCGGCCGGGACCCAATCCGAGGGGTTAGAAGGATTATGCACTCGCCCCGAGGATCGGTGCGGGGCCAGCACAAAGTCATTCTCCTCCTCCTCCTCGGACTCAAGCTCGTCCTGGACAACAACCATTGTCAATACGGGCAGGTTTTCAGCTCGGGCGCTCAACGTCTGCGATCAAGAACAGGCTCTTAAACCAAAAGGGCGAAAAGGGGGCGGAGCAAAATGGGAAGCCGAAGCCTACAGGTCGTCGTATCGCCTCGTTGAGAAATTTGGCGAGGATCTTCTTGCCTCGGCCCGAAGGGCACTTCGCTTCCGCCTCCCTTGTCACGGGGGACCTTAGAGCCCGCGCCAGCTCCACGTCACCCGCGGCGGTGGTCCTAGGTCCCCGACCTTGGGACCCCTGGGCTGGCTGAGGACTCGAGGTCCTGGCAGCGGCCGCCGCGCTCTGTTGTTGCAAAGGGGAAGAGCAAGTCAAGCGACAAGAAGACGCGAGCACGAGCTCGGGGGCTCGATCATGGGAATCCCTACCGTCGCACGGTCACCCCACTCGAGGTGGGGTTTCTTCACTTCAGCTTCTGCGGCGGTGAGAGAAGCCTCTTTTCCTTCTTGCCCTTGCCCCGCTTGGTGGCAGGAGCATCCTCCTAGTTGTCTCAAATAGCTCCTGGTGGTCCTACGGGCGCACAAGGCTTAAGGAAAGCTCCGTGGTCACTCGAATTAAAGGGCTTGGTCGGGATGGCTTACCTCGGCCTTTCGGCGGAGCACGTTTTTTGAGACAGGGGCGTCGATGGCGTAGTCGTGCGCCCCTTTCCCGAACATCTCGCTCATCCTGGCGGTGACCCAGGACTCCTTCGGCGCTGCCGGGGAAAACGACCATCAAGGGAGATGGAAGGTCAAGCTCGAGCAAAGCTTCAAGGTGAAAAAGACTTACCGGACGTGCCCTCTTGGGTCGAGTCGTCACGCCCCCTTATCTTGAAGAACGGGTGCAACCTCCTCCGTAGAGGGGACACCCGGTTCCGCAGGAAGTCGATGGCGATTGCTTGCCCGGTGAGGCCGCGTGTGGCGCAGATGTGTATGGCGGCGATGGCCTCCTCGTCAGCCTCGAGGTCATCCACCTCCGGGGTCTCCTTCTTCCCGTGTGAGGCTCCCTCATCGTCCAAAGGTCGCCGAGTTCCCCTTTCTTTAGGTAGAACCACCGCTCGGTCCACGGGCCAAGGGAGTCCGAAGTGGATCTTGGGGAAGGCCCACGGGATCCCGTCCATGTACGAAAATAGAGCACCCGACCACGGGATCCTTCACGGGCGGAAGAAGGCTGAAGTACTAGAAGAAGCGAGTGGTAGGAAGGATTCCTAGAACCCCTCCACCAGGATGGGAGAAGATGGAGAGGAGGAGAATGGAATTTGGCACCGGGTTGATGAGCTCGATCTACGCCAACTAGAGGATGTCGCCACGAGACTTCGCTCTCAGGAGTCCATGAGCCGAGCAGTAGCGTAATGCTTTCGGTCTGAGCGATCTAAATGGAGTCCACAGAGGTCTTGACTCTGTCTTACTTGACAACCGCCATATTCTGGGGTCCGGCTGACCTCGGGGCCTCGAGCTCCCTCATCCTTATTAAGGACATCGTGCTCCTCCCAACTCCCAAGCTTAGCCATGGCGATCGTGGCGGGCTTGAGTCGAAAGAGAGAAGGGGCCAGCTCGAGGAAAAAGCTAGAAGAAGAAGGGTGCAAGATCGGGAGTTTTTCATGATCAGCTGTGAACTTCGGTTTTATAAGCCCGTCAAATCGATCAATCCGTACGGCATCTCAAAAGCCGCCAACCTTGATTTGATAAGGCGCAATTAAGGCACAGAGGCTTGCGGACTCGGCGTCCACGAATGTCACTTGACCGGTTCCAGCGTCCGTGCAGTGCCGAAGTGAATCGAAAGATGCGCCCGATTAGCCGGTAGGACCCCCGCCGTGCTCTCGCGGACCTCGACCAAGAGTTCAAGATCTGCGGGGGCTCTTCCGTGCACTAATCGAAGTGAGGCTCGGCGTCGTTCAGTGTCCTCTTGACCTTGAGCCTCGGGGGCTGCCGTGGCGAGTACTGGCGACCCTCGGCCCGATCGACATACTGATCAGCGAGCTCCTAGCTCGGAGAGCTCGACCCGACGACTGGCAGATTACGACGCGCCACCTAGGCGCGCATATGACCTCGAGTCGTATGTGCCTGCGACCTTGGGGTCGGTGGCCCTGCTCGAAACGCGTCCCTTAGGTCCGGAGCGTCGTCGTTTACTCGGTGGTTACCAAGGCGTGGGATCGTGGAGGTGGCGGCGTCTTGTGACGCGATGTCGGGCGATTCTTGCCATCAGCAGCGCGCAAAGACCACTCCCCGAGAATCTCTCCCGTCCGTTCTGGCGGGGAAGATATAAAGGCTTAATGCCGCGACTGAGGAATCTGACGCGAGTTCGAGCTTTGGACGCCGCCATTGTTGAGCTTGAGCCAACACCTCTGTACTCGAGAATAGCAAAGATCATCGCGCCAGAACAGGCTAGAGTAAACTATTACCTTCATAAGGCTCGAACCGGTATAAACCCAATAATCACGCCCGGTTATGCGCCTTGCTCGACCACCGGTAGCGTCCGAATCCGTTCCTTCGTTGAGCAAAGCTTAGCTCGGGTCCCTAGAATCACTAACCCCTCTTGCATTTCTATTCATTGATTATATCGATCTTTGTGTCCCCCAACTTCGAGGCTAGCTTTTTTCTTATATCTTGGATTGGGCATTGTGATCTCAAGATTAACCTCCGAAGTCATGATAGCAATAAGCCGATTCTTATGACGTCAAGGCTTTCCCTGTGGTTGGACTTGAGTCAATGATTCCATCCAGGGATGTATAACTCTAGTCAAGCTAGAGCTTTCCTGAACCCGACTTATGTACAAGAGCTTACAAACCTGATCTGAATGTTGTGGTCTTGAAGTTCACCTCCAGGGGTTGTGCCCGCTGTAAGCCGATTCTCATCGCATCATGGCTTCCCCTATGATAGGACTTGAATCAAAATCCACATCTGAGATCATCAAGTGAGCACAAGTTGGGCTCAGGAGTTCTAGTCTTTGATCCAAACAACTCTAGAACATTCACGAACTTAGCTCCCCTCATACAAAAGTGTGCTTATTATAACAACTCTAACATCTTTCCCAATGGGAGGGATAGTTTCCTACTGCCCTTGCAGGTTGTGGCGTCGGAGGTTGATTACCTAACTATTGGAGATTGTGCCCAACATCGACGTTGCTCGACCTAGACCACAACGGGGGTTGGGAGAGGGGATACTACCCCAAAAAAAGAAAAAAAAGGCTAAGCACACAGAAACAAAAGTTTATTTCGTCCAAAAAATATTTTTGTTTCATTAACCTTTTCCTTTACAAAATCCTAAGCCGTCAAGTCTATAGACCGAATTCTAATTACAGGTCCGCCATGTCGTGAGTGAGCTTCTCCTGCTTGAGCTCGGTAACCTTCATTCTTAAGCGTAAGCAGCTCACCTTGCGAGCGAAGGGACTCGTTGTGAAGGCTGGCAGTCTTGACCGCTCATCTGGAGTTGGGCTAGGGCGTTCTTCGTCGTCTTGGTCACCCGCCCAAGCTTCTCCTCAAGCTCGACAACCTTTGCCTCGAGCTCGGTGGAAGCCTTCGCGGTGGTGGCTTCTCGATCTGCGACCAACTTCTGCAGCTCTTACACTTTCGCCCGCTCGGCTCCAAGGGCTTTGGAGGCTTCCGCGCTTCGACCTCGGCGCCCAGTTCGGCTACGTCTTGCGCTCGTCTTCCCACGGCTTTGAGCATGGTCAAGCTTCGGTTGTATGAAGTAGTCGTCTTCGCTTAGCATCCTCACCTTTCGACAACCAATGTCTCCCTCGGTGGAAGCGGTAGCTCTCCGTTCCTCCACCTTGTCGAAGCTGACCTTTAGAGAGTCAGAATGTCTCTGAAAACCTTGAAGTCCTTGGACGATAAGGTCTACCGCCTACAAAATCCAAAGGGAATCATGTTTATGTACCCACAGGAGGCAAATTTGTGAAACGAAGGGTCTTGGGAGAAATCGTACTGTACCTGGTTAAGTCGGTCCTCGAAAGACTCTCGGTGGTCAAGCCGGACCTCTTAATTCGACACCCGGGCTCGGTGCTGGCCTTCCACTGAAGTCGAAGTGCAGGAAGTTCCTCGGCGTCTAGTCGACCTCACCGCTGACAACCCGGCTGGAGACCGCCTCGTCAGCAGAAGGCGGAGTTCATCTTCGAGCTCGGCTCCCGCTTCTTCCTCCACGGTGGCCCCGGCCAGGTCTCTGGCTTGGTCCCCCATGGTGGTTTCGGCCAAAGTGTCATTGGCCTCGGTGGTTGAGGAGGTCGCCCGACCTCTGACAGTTAAACGACTCATGAGAGGTTGACAAGGCGGCCTCGGTGCCCGGCCAAGGCACCTGAGCCGTCTCCGCATGGACCTTAAGTGAGGCAACCGGCCGGTGGCCATAGTGTCGGCGGCCTCCTCTCCATCGGCAGCGGTTCGAGCAGTGTCCTCATTTGCATCAGCTAGTCCTTTCTCGAACTTGGTAAATCGGCGACCCAACTATGGAGTCGTGGTGGAGGCTGCGACTCGACGCGTAATAGGTGCGATGGACCAGGCTAAATGCGTAGTCTCCTCCTCGGACTTGGACTCACCCTGAACAATAGTCATTGTCAGGAAGCGTTGGGGGTGAGTTCGAGCACTTGAAGTCTGCTGACAAGGAAGGTCAGCTGAGCTAAGGCGAAGAATTCTACAACCAAAAGATGTTGAAATGAAGCCACAAGCCTTTGTCTCGGGGTGGGGAACATCGAAGTCGGCTCGAGGTGAAAGTATCCCTTCTCCAAACGCCTCACGCTGGAGACCTCGGAGCACGTGGAGGATCTGGATTTCCCGTGGCAGCAGACCTAGGGCCTTACGATCAGGACCTTGGGGTGCTGGGTGCTTTCGAGGGCGAAGCGGCGGCCTGGCCCTTGTTGTTGTGAGAAGGAAGAAAGAATCAGAAGAAGATGAAAAGAAAGAAATATGAATTCAGACAAGACTCAGGCCCGGCAAGGGGAAGGCTTACCACTGTGCAATCGCCCCACTCGACGTGTTGTTTCTTTGAGGCTCACGCCACTAAAGGAGTCAGGAGATCTCTTGCCGCCTTCTTGCTTTTACCCTCTCGGCGTGGCGATCCGCCTCAGCATGTTAAGCAACTTTTGGCTCTCCCTCTGAGGCACACAAAAGTTAAATGTGTCACGGTTGAATGCTCCCGAGCTAGACTTTGACTTTAGATATCCTACCTCAGCCCTCCGCTTCAGCACATTCTTTGGGACGGGGTCGTCTATGGAGTAGTCAAACGCTGCCTTCCCAAACATCTCGGTCATCTAGGCGGTATCTAAGTTCGCTTAACCTTCTGAAAGACAAGACTGTTAGATAAACTCAAGCCCGAGCTTGGGTGCTTTTCAGTTCGAGAAGACTTACCGGTCAGGCCCTCGCGAGTAAGGTCATCGCGTCCCTCGATCTCTAGAATGGATGCAACCTCTTTCGTAGAGGGAACACCCGATTCCTCGAGAAATCATTGGCAATGGCTTGTCCGGTGAGGCTACGTGTGGCGTAGATGTGGATGGTGGTGATGGCTTCCTGGTCGACCTCTAGGTCGTCCGCCTTGGGGGTCTGGCGCTTGTCGACGATGGGCGTCCCATCATACACGAGCGCACTGTCTTCGCCCCTCTTTAGGTAGAACCACCTCTCGCTCCACGGACCAAGAGAATCCCAAGCATGGAGTTGGGGGAAGGATCAAGAAAGTCTGTCACTGGCAGAAAATAAAGGCACCCAACTCTGAGGTCCTTCTGCAGTGCGGAACAAGGAGAAAAAGCGAAAAAAGAGAGAGGGGGTCGGGAGGATTCCTAGGAACCCCTCAAACAAATAGGAGAATATGGAAAGAAGAAGAATGGAGTTGGGCACCAGGTTGATGAGTTTGATCTCACATTTTAAGTGGCATGTGAAATGGCTCTCCGGTATTCATAAGCCCGAAGAGCATGTCTTGCTTTCAGTCTTGATGATCTTGTCTTCCCGGGGCTATGGCTCGATCTCCCCACTTAGCAATCGCCATGTCACCAGATCCAGCAGCCCCAGACTCTCGAGTTCCTTCATTCTCGCTAGTGATAAAGTGCTCTTTCCGAACTTGGCCATGAGATTAGATTGGTGCTTGGTCAGGGAAGAAAGGACGGTTTGCACAAAGGACAAGAAATTCGGGATTGCTAGGGATTTGAGGGAGTTCGGGAGTTTTTTAGAAGTGCCAATGGCTCAGGCTTTATAAGCCCGATCGGTGACAGAAGTGGGCTGTTGAGTCTCAAAAGGTGTGCCGGTCACGCTTCGACAAGCGCATTTAGGGATTTGACAACAATTTCGAGGCGTCGCGAAACTATTCTGCTGCTCTTCCATGTCCGTACCAAGAATTCAAAGCCCAAGGGTCGTCAGGTGTAATTGCGCTAAGTCCCTTGGTTGGTCTACGTCCGACCTCGACCTCAAGTATTCGAGGCCTCATTAAAGCATTTCAGCGATTAAGTCAAGACTTACGCCTCTAGAGTGTGGAGGAGCTCGACCACGAGCTTGAGTAGCTCTGGGCACGGCCAGGAAATCGTCCCCTTCTCCAGGTCATGAGACTCAAGGTCATCCCAGATGCCTGGGTTGTGCCTTGAGCCTCGGGAACTAACTTCTCGAGGATTGAAGAACCCTGCCGGTCATCAGGTGATCAACAGACCCTAGCTCGAGCTCGAGACATGAGGCCTCTAAGCGCGTTGTTGGCCATGCCCGGCTCACTTACGACTCTCGAGCTAGGGGCAAGGCAGGTTCCCGTTTGGGTGAGTCGAGCTCGGGAGATCGAGTCAGCGATTACAAAAGCAGTTATCAAGATCCTTAAATGATGGAGTCAAGCGGGCGTGGGCGTCATATCAAGAACCGATTATAATCGAGCCTTAATGCGCGCCAAGCCACTACTTGGAGAATCTCTCCGTGGTTTTACATAACGATCGAGAGGCGTAAACCCCCTTGGACCAGAACCAGCCGAGGGTAGCTCAAGCCAATGAGAACATAACAAAACACACACACATTCAAACCACAGTAGCTCGAGCTAAAGAGCATTCCTTGTACTCGAACATAGCGAAGCTATTCGCCCCCGGGCAGGACTGGAGTAGAACTATTACCTATCATAGGGGCTCAAACAAGTATAATTCTTGGTGTCTCCCTTTTTTCTCCTTCCCGTCGACCTTGGGTGCAGGGAGTTTATTTCCTCGGTGAGTGAAGCCAGTTCTAGGTCCCGCATTCACCTTACCCCTATTCACTTTTGCGGTCAGGCGATCCCGATCGTCAACATGATCCAAGGTGAGATCTTCTGATATGATTTTGGACATTACTATGTGATGGGTTTCTTGTCTATGTTGGTTGCAGGACTTCGGTGCTAGGTCATGATGAGGCAGAGGAGACCAGAACTAGGTTAGGAGAGCTAAGGTCCAGAATAGTCAAGGGATGCCGAAAGATGACTGAAGTCGAGAAGTGGTTGCGAGTCAGGAAGACAATGAACTAAAGTGATGAACGTGGCAAGCAACAACATGGACTAGGACTAGGCTCAAGGAGGAGTATAGGTCCAGAACGGTCAAGAAAGCTAAAGTTGTCAAGCTAAAGGGCATGGACAAAACCCGTGGTGTTGTTGGGATTCGGGTTAGCCTATGTATGAGAGTGAGAGTGAATATGCACCTTTGGTGAGGTTTCTTGATGTTCAAAAAGATCATCTAAGGATGGATATTACTCTTAGAGTGCTATAAATAGAGGGGGAGGGGTGCCTCTCCCTATGTGCGTCTTGTGAAGGATTTTGGTCTCATGATGCTCTTTGAGCTTTTGCCCACCTGGCTGTTAGGCTTTGTATACCATCCTTCCAATAAGTACAAATAATTCCAGTGCAAGAATGTTGTTCATGTTTTCGCTTACATTCTAGTTCTTTGCTTTGTTTGCAATCATATCCTTCTACATTCTCTTGATTCTTTTTTATCTTCTTGTTTGATCTAAAGCCAAGGATGAGTGATTGGTGGATGCTGTATCTCTGAAACATATATCAATCATATAGACCCTTAGCAACTCCTTTCTCTATGTTCTTGATCATAAATCGATCTGCTGTAGCAAGAAGAAAGATCTCAATAGATCATGTTCTCTTTGTTTTAAGAGTTGATCACGCTGTGATTTAGCTTACTAGGACGTGTGGGATTTGATCCAACATCACATGGATCGTTAATACCCCATGAGCAAGAACAAATCAAGATTTTCAGCCAATTAAAGGTTATCTTAGTTCTTGTTTTTTATATTGTGCTATTTTTACTATTTATCTAAGAGTATTGGACATTTATCTAGTACTGTCTTAGCTGAGCACTTTAGTTAGTGCTTTAGGAAAAGTGACTAGAATACTCTTTCGTAACATCCTAAATTTTGCTCTTTTAAATTAGTTAATAGTGTTTTATTGCTATTTGTGTGATTTGTCAATTTTTTGGATTTATTGGATTTTTCTGGAGTTTATTTGAATTATTTTAAAAATAAGTATATTAACCTTTTGCCAAAAACTAATTATATGTAGATAAATTTAAAATAAAGTTTTGCTAAAAATATTTTATTTGAGTCCAGAATGTCTCAAAGTATTTTTGAGATTTTTCTTGGATTTTTCCTAGTGTTTTTATTGCCTTAAACAAATTAAATTAATTTCCCTAATTATTTTAAATCAAAAACCCCGAAAATCCCTCGTGAGCGATGTTGGGCGAAGCCGGCACTATGGGCCTTTGGCCGGGATCTAAAGCCCTTCCCATAATTAGTAGATCTCTCATCGTGCAGTTAGAATCGATCGCGTGGAATAGCAAAACCCAAGCGCCAAGCAGCCATCGGATTTAGGATCGAACGCTCACGGTTAGATGCTATAGTGAACGCCATTAGTAAATCTTAGCCGTTGATTGAGTCTGCGGTCCGGATGCGTCGTGGCCGTTTGGATTCCGTCGAATCCGGGCCGTTGTGATCCGTCCCGTGTCCAGTTGGGATGAAATGCATCGCGACCGTAGATCATGTAGCGTGGAAGAGCATGCGTAAATGCGTCTCTGCGCGAGACTCTAAGTCGCCAGTGGATCTTATATGTAGCCATCGCCATCCGCCGTTAGGGTTCTGAATTCCGCGCATTCAAGAGAGCTATAAATAGAGGCGGGGCACGAGGTTCGGCAAAGCGGACCGCGTCTTTTTATTTGTAGTGCCGTCGCCCGAAGTGGACCCAGGAGCTCGTGCGACCTCGCCGGAGTCCGTGGAGCTTTGCACTGCATTTCGTCACTGCCGAGAGTCTCTTCCGCTGTTTTGAAACCGGGACTGAACTCATCTCGTCGCGTCGCAACCGTTCCGCCATCCCACGTCGTCGGAGTGTCGCCGCAGCACCGTCGGGCTCGTCATCTTCTTGAACCCCAGCGAACCAGTGCCGCCACAACACCATCGTCGAAGCCGAACACCGACGACCGTCAGATCTTCCTCGAGCGCATCAGATCAAGCCACGTCAGTTTGGTGAGTAGCGCAAGCATTGATTAATTGTGGCCATCCGGTTGTAGATGTGCAGTCTGATCGAGGCCCATCGGTTAGAGTCATCGATAAACCGCTTCGGGTAGAGATAAATCGTCCGATCCGCAGATGGCGCTTGGTTGTACCGCCTAGTAGATTGATTGGTGGCAGCTAGATCGTGGTGTGTGAATCGGATCGCATCTCGGATTCGACCAATCGGGTGTTAGCGCATATCCGGTGGCGTCGGCTTGCGTTGGTCGGTGCAACCGGTGTCGTGGTGCGCAGTGAACCCACGATGCGATGCACGAGTCCGCGACGATGCGAGGCCGCGATGTCGGCCTGATTGGTTTGGATCAGGGGTGATGTCGGCATAGCGCCAATAATTCGGTTTTTCTTTTATAAAATAATTCGGTTATTAATTGTTTTCCAATTTTTCTGATTTTTAGGATTTTGAATCTTCCGAGCTCGTTCTCCCTCATATGAACTCCGATTGAGGTGATTCAAATTTCTAAAATTTGTAAATGAGATCTATCAATGTTAGCTTTTGTTTGATTTTTGGAGTTTATTTGCTCTCTGTTTTGATGTTTATTTGCTTTTCCTTTTCGATTCGCGTAGACGTTGAATTGTGTGAGGCTTCGGAGGAGGAATTAGCAACTCAAGATCAATTCTCAGAGCAGGACCAGGACCCTAACCAATACAAGTTGTGCTTTGATCATGTTACACCCATGTTTATAAAGTTGCTATTTTGTTTTGCAATATTGCATATTATTTCATGTGAATAAATGATTTCAACCTAAATTGGGATTTAGCTATCATACCCTTTGAATTACACCCTACCTTGTCAATTGTATGCCATGATCCACTTGTCACCTTAGATTGGTTTACTATAGTTGGTTAATAATAAAATCAATATGGGATGGTTAGATCGGATTAGATTGCTTAGCCTTGCCCACGTCATCACATGTACATGAATCCTTGATTATTAATCGACTAATGGAATATGGAACAATAATATGAGCTGTATGTCATGTGTGGTCACACAAAGAGAATGAGTTGTTGTGGCGAGGAAGTCACCTAGCTTGATGTTGGTTAATGGGTATACGTGGTGAGCAATAATCAAGCGGGTTAGTAATCACTTAGATTGAAGCAAGTGGCAAGGGCAAGTGTGCTGGATGAAAATTTGAGGTATATGCAAGTCTTGCTTTGATCAACCCTAAAGGATTTAACCCATGCGAGCCTTTGACTGAGTCAATCATGCAACCACATATACTGGTGTGTGGGGTAGCCTAGGTGACTAATTTACCTTGTCTTAGCTTGGGTACTATCGTGATGGTGTGAATCCCGAGGTGTGCGGATGAACTCACATGGCACAAGGGAGCCTGTTGTAGTGGTTTAGCCCGTCAGTGTTGAAACCTCGGCCGGGTAATCTTTGAGTTAAGGTAGGGCATTGTAAAGGCTTTGTTATGATCATTCGCCTGTGTGGTGCATGGTTGTATCGTATGGGTAAAGTGCATAATCTCTGCAGAGTGTACAAACTATTCGGATAGTCGTGCTCACGGTCAATTGAATGGGATGGCAGGTTGCCATGTGGATAATGAAACTTGACTTAGGATGGAAACTTGGTTTACTTCAGAATCATTGAATCTATTTAATGTTATTATTTGTTTTACTGTCTTTTCAATCTATGTAATGTATGTGTTCATAAATGCTGCTTTACTGCAAATAAACCACATAGCCATTCTTTGGAATAAGCCTTGCATATAGCTATGGTAAAAATGCATTCTATGCACAACTTGTTGAGTGCTTTTATACTCACCCTTGCCATCAACAACAAAACAACAGTGGAGGAATCATCACCCTTGCTAGAGGAGGACTTCCAGTTGGATACGAGTCACTAGGCCAAGCCTTGTCAGTCACCTGTGGTGTGCTGATAGGACATCTATGTCTTTTGCTATTTTCCGCTGCATTTGTCTTAGTATATGTTTAGTCTAGCCCTGTGTGGCTGAATAATGTAAGTGATCATAAGATCATACACTAGTTATATTAATAAATGAAGTCTTACTATTCTTATCGTTGTGTATGATGTGATGCTTATCGATGTTAAGCTGTGTGCACTAGCATTGATCCTGGGACTAGTGCGGTAAAACACAATGGATTCGAATTGGTGAATTCGGGTCCTTACATCTTTTTTCTAGTACTAGATTTGTTGTTCCTTTCTTCCCTCTAATCGTCATTTTGATCCTTCAATAGGGTCGGACTCAAGCCTACAGTCCTTGAACAAGCCTAGCTACTATAACAGGATACTGTAATTTTGTAGGAACTTGCTTGAGGACACAAAAATTGTGTCTTTGCTCTACGACACTATGTTGTGGCTCTAGGGCCAAGGCATAGTTGTTGATGCAAGTGTCAAATTTTCCATTCTACCTGCTTCATACTTGTCGGGACCGGATTTCTAAATCCGAACCCTCTGTGTATAACCGTGCAAGTCCAGGAAAAGCTAGCACACACAGTGCAAATAATGATGATAACACAATCATATCACGAATCATTTAATATTAATTAAGCAAAGAGAGCGTTAGCCTTATGGCCAAATTATTACAAATAGACCAGCCTCATGGCTTGAGTTCGATAAGAAGTAGCGAAAATAAAATAACAGTAGCAGAATGGGCCAATCCATATGCCCAATAGGCAATCGACTGGGGTATGCGTCCTAGTAGTCTGCATCGCCTTCATCAAAACCACAAGCATAGACTCGTAGTCACTTTTAGCTTCAACACACTCCTCTATGGAAAGTTGGGAAGTTGCAAGGGTGAGCACAAAATGTACTCTGCAAGTTTTGGAAACATAATGCATGATAACTATATGCATGGCTGAACAATTGAAGGCATAATATGGTTCCTTTAGCATAAAGTAGAATTTAACTTGAAATACCAATAGTAATTTCGCAAAGCATCATTTAACAAAATGTAATTGAATAAATGATTGAATTTGATGTAACAACTACACAGGCTCCAACCACCTGACTGGCTCCAACCGCCAAACCAAAACCCGAAAGTTCCAACCACTCACGGATTCCCAAACTATCATTTTTATTTAAAACAAAACCATAAGATCTACAATGTGCTAGCGTGCCTTGCCCCTTGGAGTGGGCATGGCTACTTAAATAGTTTTAACTCTGCAGAGTGTGTACAACTTTACCCACAAGACATGATCGACTCTTGTCACCATGCAATTAACACACTTCCTTCGGTGTGTCGGTAGAGAGATCATGACAAGGCCTTTACAATGCATGACCCCGCTACTAACTTCGCCCGCTAAGGTTTCACCGCTATTAGGGTTCTAGCCACCCAGTACATAAGCCCCCTCTTGCGCCTTGCGAGTGTCTACATTCGGCACCCACATCCAACCAAATGGTGAAGCCAATAATGAGACGCACAAATTAATTAGCCAAGTCGTATCCATATAGACTTGTGGTTGTATGGTAGTGCTCGGTCCATAGTAACTCATGCTCCCTCGGCCTCCTCGCCCGAAATCTCCGGTGCGGGTCGCGTTCTTTGACGAGCATGGCGAGTGGACAGCTTATAATGATGAAGACAAGCATAAGGAATGGGAGGCATTCCGCGACCATGCCTATGGTTACTCTCGGTTTGCCCATGTAAGTTGCTTGTGCCGAGTTGTTTAGAAGCCTTCTTTTTGTCTTTGATGCATAGAGTAGCTTTATCATTCATTTTGTAAGCCTTGCGTGCGACCAACAAAGGCGCCCTTCTCCGGAAGGTACTCCCGAAGACCAAGATGAGGAAGGACTATGAGGCTGAGATCCAGCGGGTCCGTGTCGACTCTGAGGCAACTCGGCAAGGCCAGTCGAAAGCCGAAGGAGGCTGGAGAGCTCTGAGCCAGTTCGGCCAGGTGGAAAAAGCTAAACCTGATGAGCTCTCTTAGCGGTAACCCCCTTGTCCGACTGCCTTGGATCACCTATTGAGTCTTCTGCTCCCTAACTCATTCTTCATGTCTTAACTTCGGTCTTCATTGTTGCAGATCTTCGAGGAAAGCTCGAGACCACCGAAAAGCGGGTCGAGGAACTGAAGGAGTCCGAGAAGGATGCCCAAACCAAGACAAGCAAGATGGAAGTAGAGTTGGAAGGTTTGCTCCCGACTCGTCCTTCGTCCCTGCTGTGCTTTTTAGCGTCTTTGGGCTAATCCGACTAGTCTTTGCAGAGTACCGAGCTAAGTCATAAGCTCAGTATCGCGTCCTTGATGAGAAGATCAGATCCTTGGCGCGAGTCAACAAGCTCGAGAAGGCTCGCTGGCTGCAATCAACGAGTCTGGCAGTGGGCCCAGCGATGCAGGACGTCACCATCGATGGTGGCGGAGGGCCCAAAGCTAAAGCGCTTTGAAGAGATGGTAGTCTGGCGCGGTCAAGCTCGGCCATCATGAAGTCCTTGTACTTTGGGTGGAGCTCGAAGCTATCGGGGAGGGCCGCTTACCGTCGATGACGATCAAGCCCTTGCTCTTCTTGTGAGGTTAGGGATACCTCCGCCTTAGTCAAAAATGGAGTTGGATCCCATGTGAATATTGTGATACGAGACTTTGATCTATAATCATTCTTTTGAGCCTTGGT